>JAJUPC010000849.1:0-45593 GCA_023614405.1 Avena insularis
TGCCACAGACAAATCGCGCAGATTCATTGTCAGTCTGCTTCCGTAAACTTTTCCTTCCTTTTGGCGATCAAGAGCAACCTCATCCGAATTACATAAGCGCGCCAAATTGTTGAACTCTTCAATATATTAGCTACTACCGGTGGTGGTATTTGCTTAGGGAAGGTGTGAAATTCCCTTCTTTTTCAAAGCCTCATCATTCCCGTAGTGAGATATGTTGGCAAGAAAAGGAAGCCATCTTCAAAGATAGCCCAAGTCACTTCACATCAATACGTGCGGTAATACCGGAAGTTGTCCCATCATGCGCGGCTGGTCCTTCCAACAGATAAAGCGTGCTACGAACCTGACCACTTCAAAACATCTGTGCATCCCACGGTCATCACTAAGTCTTTGTTCATGGAATGTAATGCCATATTGGCCACCGCTTAGGATCGGTCGTTCGAAAACTTGCTGGGCCCTCGTGACGCAAAGAGAAATCTGGTGGAGCATATCAAAACTGGAGGTTGTTGTTGTTGTTGTCATGTATGTTACATATATTGTTATTAAAGGTTGTTGTTTGCCCCTTAGGTTTACGGATGAGCAGTATGCCAAAGAATCATTTGCATAAAATTGCTATGTTTCTTGCATTCATCATTTATTTGCATTTCAGGGTAATGTTGGGGTTGGAGTTGAGGTGTTTGCTGACGCGGCCGGAAAGACTGTGGTTTTATTCATATAGAGATAAAGAATGAGATACCCTTACATGATTTATGCACAATACATCACTGCAAGCAGTATATATAGCATGCAAATTTACAAGGATAAAGTTTTCAACAACAAGATAACAAAAGTCTCAAAGTACAAACACACAAGTGGCAAGTTATCCACATGTCGGATGTATCCAAACAATAAGTTCTACAAATAACAAGTCGCGGTAAATAAAACTCTAGTAGGTCAAATCCACTGGCCTTAAGATCAATCTCCTCCTCGACAAAGGTAAGACCTGCGTTCTCCATTTCACGGTCTTGTTCTCCTCGATGGTAGTGGTCAAAGAGTCGATCTTGGCCTTGAGAGCCCTCTTCCGGGCGAAGCCTCTCAATCCTTGTCACCGTCTTGTTCTAACTCAAGTCCTGGACTACAGTTCCTCGGTCATATCATGAATCCTCTTGTTCCTATCCTCGACACGCTTCTCTTGACTCTTGAACTTACTTGGTCTTGGGTCTCGAACTTCGTCTCCATCTCCTTGACTATCTCTGCCCCTTTGTGCAAAGAGCTTGTCCTTCTCGCGAGAAGCTGCACACTGGAGCTCACATTACTAAGCATGACGTTGGTCCTATCGTATCCACGTGCCTAATAAGAGTCTCTAAGTCCCTGGAGGTACAGCGACGGCTCATTTCTTGTGACCTCGGAAATTAGTCATTCTCAAAGTCGATGGACTCTCCGAAGCCATCACGCCTTCCGAAGGCATGGAAGTGAGTGCCTCTAACTCGCTTGGAGTGACGCCCTAATATGTCCTATCGATCCTCCATGACAACCTCTATGCCTCTCTCCCCGCCATCGCATAAGCTTGAAGACGATGGCCTCCGTAGTAGGCTCCCTGCAACCGCCCCTGCTGGTTCACCTTGAAGCCCTAAAGGTCCTTCCTCTCAAACTTGGTGAGTGGGTGCACCGTAATGATAGGAAGAGGGAGATCGAGTAAAGTAGTAAGCTCTACGATACGAGGACCAAAACGGGTAGCCTGAACTCCTCAATGAACACGATGGCAATAGGCATCTATTTATAAGATTGAAAAAGTTAGAACAATACAATTTAAGATAAACAAGACAAACATTCAAACACATTCTTGGGATACACAAAATTATACAAGTCATGCATACAAGAATCCATTACATCAACCAAGGTTCAAACTTATTTAAGGTATCCTTTTGGAAAATAAGGTGATAGGTGGTGGTCCAACTAACGGCGCGCTTACAATCCTATCTCATTGATCTGGCTAACACAATGTTCCTAGTGGCAATCACCCTATCTTGTTCACATGCTTCTATCACTAAGTCTATAATATCTCCTCTTAAGGATTGGTTGGTGATTTCCAACTCTTGGTATGTTCCTTCTCTTCTAAGTCTTTTTGGAGGTTGAGCATCTTGCACTTGACTCTAACACTTAGTTCCTTGATAGTCTTCCAAGTCGCTTTTTTGCTGACTCAAAGAATGTGGTGTGCATAAAAGTGTTGGTGAACATGCGTAGCCCTTTTCTTTGTGGTTGTCTTCCTTATTCTTGTACAAGTGAAGTTGAACCCACCAATACTCCACTCCATCCTCCATCACCGGAAAGCCTTTGTACATCTGGCACCATGTACTCCCATGGTTTCCATGAGGTCCTTGAGAATCTTGGGAAACTCAGTCTCACACTCCAAAGTCATGGTCATGAGTGGTCCTTTCTTCACGGCTTGGATTGAGTTCATCTACAAATAGAGATGAGAATGAGAAGATTAGAAAAGTTTACTAGAAGAATAGACAAGTGTAGAAGAAGTTAAAATTTTCCTTAGTGGTTTCCAATGCTAGGGTCATAATCCTGTGCAACACATGCAGCTTCGATACCATCCGTAAGATCCTCCTTATTAAAGGAAAAGATCCCTTGATTGCAATGCTAGTCCTCGGATCAATGCTAGCATCCATGTTTAAGATGAAGTACACAGATACAAAGGTCGTTTTATTACAATCATTCCGGAGATAAAACATAGTCTTTACAACTCATGGCAAAAGGCCTAATACAAGAGTTTATGGAATATAAATAAACATAAGTCTTCATCTTCATGTGCCACAGCAAGCATGTCGAGTGTAGACTCATGACTCCTATTCATCATCGAGTAACTGCAACATCATAAGATTCTACATTACGGAGGGTCAATACTTTGGAATAGTATTGGCAAGTGATACCTTAGTATATATTTAAGTGGACTATAATACTATATGCATTTGGCTGGTGGAGCTTAGGCTTGCATTGCTCAAAATAGATTTTTCCTTAACTTTTGAAAATACTAAATTTTTGTTTGGCAAAGACTATCCCAAGGTATCTACCAATCAAAGATCAAGATCCACTCAGGGCATCTACCAATCAAAGACTGAAGATCCTTTAACCCTTGTTCACCCACAAGTTTTATTCAGAAATTGGAGTGATGAGATTCTTGAAGTTTCCATGTCTTGATGCTCAAATTGTCCTTTACTGTGGACATGGCTAAGTACTTAGGTTTTACACTGCAAAGGTGGTGCACTTTCACCACAAGCCTTGGTTTCCCAAGACATGATCCTTCGGTAGCCTTTCCTTAGTCAAATGGACGCGCTCCAACCTATCAACCCATCTACCACCCACGGTCCAAGAGACTAAGTTCCGGCATCCTAAGATCATGGCAGAGCCCATATTACCAAGTGGTTGACTTGAAGCTTCTCAACATTTGACAACTCAAATCTCTTTGTTCCTGGTGGCCATCCACAAGTGAGATACACAAGGTTCACCAAGACTTCGGCCTTGTGTAACCACTCAACATATCCCATTCTTTCCATTCCACCTGTGTGATTCATTAACTTAGTTGTTTTGTTAAATAAAAACAAGTCCTTAGACTTAGAATATTTTTCCATAGTGTGAATATATAAACCATCTTTGTTTTCTAGTAGCTAGGCTAAGCATGGCATGGCAACTTATCTTAGGGAATTCTCCTAGCAATTCTAGCATTCTATTCTAATAGGATTTCCCATCATCAATTGACAAAGTAGCATGCAAGTCCTAACAAAATATATCTAATGCAAGTATAAAATATAGGTATGGAATATTCATGAAGATATCACTTGCCTTGGTAGTGTGGAGAGTAGCACTGCCACAATCACAATCACTAGCAAAATCTACACACAAAGTTATAGCACACAATTACACACAAATATATACAAACAAAAATATTATGAATGCATGCATGCATGAATCTACCAAGTGATGATTTTTGAAAACTCAACCAAGCAAGTGCATGAATACAGAAACTAAATAAGTCACAAATAGCCAAGACAACTTAAATAGCCCTAAAATAAAATACTAAACTAAACTTATATTCAAAAAGGCCTCAAACAAGTCTCTGCAATTTAAGCACATCTAATGGTTACTATTTGCTAAACAAAAGGGATAGGCAGAAAGGTCTTGTTTTTCTGAATCCAACGGTATAAAGTTTGCAAAATTCTAACGGGATTCAAAAGATATAGGCATTTGAATTTGGATCAAATTTCTGCTTTAAATCTATTTTCAGATTCAACCTAGCCACGCCATGTTTCTTATTCGCCTGCATTGCTTTCAAGATCGATCGAGCTCCACAGCCGAGGGATCTAAATGAAATTCAGTGGCTCAGATCGCATCGCTTCGGGTTATGGATCTATCCTAGCGCCACGACAGATCTGATGGCTGCTATTTCTCCGCCAAGAATCGGCCATGAGCGGTATACCGGGCGAATCGCTTGGCCGATGACGCTGCGACGATGCACGGAGAGGAGAAGGAGGAGTAGCTCACCGGCTCGAGAGGTCACGCGAAGCTCGTCGTGCCGCGGCGTTGGTCAAGGGGCGCCGGGCACGGCTCTGATTGCTCACCGGAGTTCGTGGCGCCGGGTGTGTCGGTGGTCGTCGTGGACGCCGTCAGGATCACCCTGCAAGGCAAGGCGAGGACACGGTTAGATTCACAGGTCAAGGCGAAGTAGTGAGCGTGAACGGAAGGCGAGGGCGGTCTGTACCTTCCTGAAAAACTCGTCGAGTAGATGTCGCCGCTTGCTCGGTGTCAAGTGGAACCGCGACCTGGGCGACAAGACTCGACCAGTGAGGTCGAGGTGCGCCAAGACACGCTGAGTCGATTGTAAGAACGAGAGGCGAGGGAGCTCGACTCACCGAATCGATCGCCGGAGAGGCTCTGTCTGCAAGGGGCAAAGCTGATTGAGGACAGCCTGTGGGCGGAGTGAGGAGGTGTTTGGGGGAAAAGATCGCGAGGCGTAGAGGATCTTATAGCCGGGAATCGGCGTGAAACGCCGAGGATAAATGCCCATTTACGCGCCATTACCGCCATCATCACTGCAGCGACGTGGTCGCCGGGCGCGTCTGGGAAGACGAGGGCGACGTGGACTGGCCCGCCAGCGTCAAGAGTGCGAGGTGGCGGTGGGTCTGTCTGCGTGATTTAACGCGGCAAGGCGCTGCGTGAGAAGGAAAAGGAGATCCCCGGGTGGCTCGCTGGGCTTGATTTGCTGTTGGGCCAGATTCTGGCCGCTCGGCCCTTTTCTTTTCTTTAGGCCTTTTCTTTTTCTAATTCCATTTTCTGAATAGAATTTGATATGAATTCAAATCCTTTTGAATTCAAACTGCTTTGGGGATTTTTATGGTTCGTGGGTTCATAAACAATCAAATATCCTAGTGGTTACCTTGCAAAGGCTTAGACAAGCTTGGGTTTCAAAATAAACAGAGATTTGCTCTAGTTGCAAATATTTGAAATAGGGGTTTGAAACTATTTCTAAATTTGGAATCTTGGGTTTAAATGCTACTCCTAATCTTTCCAATCATGGAGGCAAGCAAACAAGGTCATGGACAAACAAATCCCAAAGGGTGGTGGCCAATTGAGACAATTTTCCCACATGAAATCATAGCTCAAACTTACGCCTCTAAATGATTTTGAGAAAACCCTATATGAATGAATGAAGCAAGGATGAAATGAATGAGTTTTTGAAACATGATTTTTTTGGGATGTTACAAATCTAACCCTTAAAATGAATCTCTTTCCTAGATTCGGATTGGCTAGAAATAGGTGAGGGTGGTCTTTCCAAGATCGCCTTCTCTTTCCCATGTTGCTTCTTCTTCTAATGATGGTTCCATTGTACTTTGCAAAACTTGATGGTTTTTGTCCTGTGACTCTTTCGTGGTCTCAATAATCTTGATGTGCTTTTCTTCATAGGTGAGATCACTTTCTAGTTGAACTTCTTCCAAAGATATGGTATCTTTCAAAGATGTTTCTTCCATTTCGGGTGACATTTCTTGAGTCAAGCTCACATGAAAACATTATGGATCGCTAATAAAGATGTCGGGCTCGATTTCATATGCGCCTTCTCCCTTGCGACTTAGAATGTTGAATGGTCCTACATATCTTGGTGCTAACTTTCCTTTGACTCCAAATCTTTTTACTCCACTAAGTGGTGATACTCTAAGATAAGCTTCTATCCCCAACTTCGTAAGTGACTTCTCACGCTTAGCATCACAGAGCTTTTCCGTCGAGACCGTGCTATCTTCAACTGTTTCTAACCAATTTGACCTTTTCTTCGCATCTTTGATAAGATCTGGTCCAAACAAACTTCTTTCTCCCACACCATTCCATAGCAATGGGGTGGTACACTTTCTTCCAGATAGAAACTCGAATGGTGCCATCCCAATACTAGATTGGTGATCGTTGTTGTAAGAGAACTCACAGTAGGCATTTTCATCCCAACTTTCTCCATAGTCTAGGGCACATGCCCTCAACATGTCTTCAAGAATTTGATAAGTCCTTTCTGTTTGTCCATCGCTTGAGGATGAAAAGCAAAGTTGAATTCCAACCTCGCTCCTAGAGATTCATGAAGTCGCTCCAAAAGTGAGAAGTGAATTGAGTTCCTCATCGTATACAATACTCTTAGGTACTCCGTGAAGGCATACAATTCTGCTCATGTAGATTTTGGCTAACTTTGCACTGGTATAAGTTGTCTTTACGGGCATAAAATGAGCCACTTTAGTTAGGCGATCTACGACTACCCATATGGAATCATACCTGACCTGGTCCTTGGTAATCCGTAATGAAATCCATACCAATATTTTCCCACTTCCATTCGTGAATAGGCATTGGTTGAAGCAAACCTGCTGGTTTCGATGTCTTTCACTCTACTACACACACGCTACACAAGGCAATGTGTTCGATGTCCCTTTTAAGATTGTTCCACCAAAACCTTTCTTTCATATCCATATACATTTTGGTGTTTCCGGTGAATAGAATACGGAGAGTTATGGGCTTCTTGTAAAATCAGTTTCCACATTTCGGATCTTGTGGAACACAAATACGCTTCGTGCCATAAAGTACCTTGTTCGGCCCATATGGAAACTTTTAGCTTTCCCTTGGCTAATCCTTTTCCTTGATCTCTTCGATCTCTTTATCCGCCTTTTGGGCTTCTTTAATCTTATCCAACAGAGTGGGTTGAATATCCAAAGACATGAGATGTCCTTCCGCACAATCTCCAACCCGAGTTCCTTGAATTGCTTACACATGTCATCCTGCAATTCACCTTGGTAAGGCCATTTACAAACGCTTTACGACTTAGGGCATCCGCTACTACATTTGCTTTACCGGGTGGTATTGCAAATTCAAGTCGTAATCCTTGATAAGTTCTAGCCATCTTCTTTGTCTCATATTGATCTCCTTCCGGGTGAAGATATATTTCAAGCTTTTATGGTCGGTGAATACTTCACAACGCTTTTCCCAAAAGGTAATGTTCCATGTTTTGAGTGCATGGACTACGGCTAACTCTAAATCATGAGTAGGATAATTTACTTCATGAGTTTTGAGTTGTCTCGAGGTATAAGCCACAACTTTTCCGCTTTGCATAAGTATCGGCCTAATCCATGATGAAGCATCACAATACACTTGGAAATTCTTTTCCAACTGTAGGCACAAGATCGGTGCCGACACAAGTCTCTTCTTTAATTCTTGAAAGCTGAGTTCACATCCTTCGCACCAAGCAAATTTCTTATCTTTCTTTAACAATTACCATTGGTTTAGCAACCTTAGAAAAATTTTCAATGAATCTTCAGAGTAACCCGCTAAACCAAGGAAACTACGAACCTCTTTACATTCTTAGGAGATTCCCATTCGTCACAAATTAAACTTTAGCAGATCAATGCTACACCATCCTTTGTCATAACATGACCAAGAAATCCAACTTCCTCTAACCAAAACTCACACTTGCTGAATTTGGCATAAAGCTTATGTTCCCTTAGTTTCTCAAGTATCAAGCGTAGATGTCTTTCATGCTCTTCCTTGCTCTTGGAGTAGACTAAGATGTCATCGATGAAAACGACAACGAACTTGTCGAGAAATTCCATGAACACTTTGTTCATCATATTCATGAAGTATGCCGGAGCGCTGGTTAAACCAAAAGGCATCACAAAGGTACTCATACAATGCTGACCTTGTGGTAAATGCTTTTTTAGTTATGTATTGGTCTCTTATCTTGAGTTGAAAATATCATTACCGAAGATCAATATTCTAGAACACACATGCTCCTTCTAGCTTATCATTCAAGTCATTTATTCTTGGCAAAGGATACTTGTTCTTGATGGTTACCTCGCTGAGAGAACGGTAATCTATGCATAACCTTTGAGTTCTCTCTCTTTTCTACAAACAAAATCGAGCTCCCCAAGATGAAGAACTTGGCTGGATGAATCCTTTCGCAATTGTTCTCCAAGTTGTTTCTTGAGTTCCTTAAGTTCGCAACCCGACATTTTATAAGGCCTTTTGCCCTTGGTCCGTAACCTGGTTCCAAGTCTATTATAAACTCCACATCTCTATCTCGTGGCATTCTTGTGAACTCTTCCGGGAACACATCCGGATCACACACAATTGGCACATCGTCCATGCTAACCCTTAAGAGAATTTAGCTTGCTTCCTTTAGATTGAAAATTTGACTTAAATGTTATCCTCTTACCTTCAGGGGTTAGGAGTGAAATTGTGCGATTTGCACAATCTAGTACTCCCTCATACTTAGCCATCCAATCCATTCCCAAAATTACATCCAATCCTTGGGAATTTAGGATTATTAGGTTTATCGAAACTTATGTTTTCCGATCTCTATGACTAGATCCCGCATCCAAGACTCACTATCATATCCCTCTCGAGAGCTAACTTTTATCGGACACCCAATGTTTTCAGATGCAAACCCATTTATATCAACCAACGCTTTTGATATGAATGAATGAGATGCACCTGTCAAAGAGTACAAATGCTGAGATGGAATTGAGTCTGAACTTACCAAAGAATGCATCAAGTTCTTCATAGACCTCCTCCACATTGATGTGGTTAACCTGTCCTTTCCGAAAAGGATTGGGCTTGTTAGGTCCTTCAACGCTCTTCTCGTGGCACTCATTAGCATAATGCCCCCTTCTTGCATTTGAAGCATTCAACCTGACCGTTGTCCTTCTTAGGTTGACTTCCACTTCCACTTCCACTATGGTGGCTCTTATATCCACTCTTGTGGTTCTTGTACTTATCATTGTCATGACCGTGATGATGCTTGTTGTCATGACGGTGTGGTTGTGGTGCTTGTTAAACTTCCCATGCTTGTGGGATCCTCGAAATGACACTATCATCATAGTGAGATCGCTTATGAGACGATCCCGAGCTATGCTTGTCGGAGTGTTTCCTCTTTGTACTCTCAACTTGCTTCATTTTATTCTCATAACAGCCTTGTCACACAATGATCGATAAGTTGGAACATATGCCATGCATACCGCAGATTCAGTCGCTATTCAAGCCTTCCCAAACTTTTCCTTCCTTTTGGCATCGTTGTCAACCTCATCCCAGTGCATAGCGCCAAATTGTTGAACTCTTCAATATATTCAGCCACGCAGGTGGCGCCGCTTCAGGTTGTGAAATTCCTTCTTTTCGTGCTCATCATTCCTGGTGAGATATGTAGTAAAGCCATCTTCAAAGATAGCCCAAGTCACTTCATCAATAGGCGTGGTAATCGAAGTTGTCCCATCATGCGCGGTTGGTCCTTCCAATGTATGTGCTGCGAACCTGACCTTTTCAGATCTCAGGCATCCCACGGTCACTAAGTCTTTGTTCACGAACGTAGCCAATCATTGGCCACCATGGGATCACTGTTCAAAACTTAGCCGCCCTGCACGCAAACTGGTGAGCATATCAAACCGGAGGGTTGTTGTTGTTGTTGTTATATTGTTATTGTTGTTGTTCTGGTTCTGGATGAACGTCGTCATCATTTGCATAAGCTGTGTTTGCGCATTCATCATTTGTTGCATTTCCGGGGTAATGTTGGGGTTGGGGTTGGTGTTTGCTCGACGGGGAGGCATCTGTGGTTTATTCATATAGAGATAAGAATGAGATACCCTTACATGATTTATGCACAATACATCACACAAGCAGACATATAGCATGCAACACAAGGATAAAGCTAAACAACAAGATAACAAAAAGTCTCAAAGTACAAACACACAAGTGTTCTTTTTACTAACAACAACTGGAGTCATTGCATGTGTGTTCTTATCACATACCAGATATGGATCCACCAGTGTCATTGCATGTGTGCTCTTTTCAAGATCCACCTATGGATCCACTAGTGTCATTGCATGTGTGCTCTTTTCACAATCCACCTATGGATCCACCATTGTCATTGCATGTGTGTTCTTTTCACATACCTCATATGGATCCACAAGTGTCATTGAAATGTGTGTTCTCTTCATAGACCACACATGGATCCACCAGTGTCATTGCATGTGTGTTCTTTTTACTAACAACAACTGGAGTCATTGCATGTGTGTTCTTTTCACATACCACATATGGATCCACCAGTGTCATTGCATGTGTGTTCTTTTCACAATCCACCTATGGATCCACCAGTGTTATTGCATGTGTGCTCTTTTTACTAACAACAACCAGAGTCATTTCATGTGTGTTCATTTCACATACCACATATGGATCCACTAGTGTCATTGCATGTGTGTTCTTTTCATAATCCACCTATGGATCCACTAGTGTCATTGCATGTGTGCTCTTTTTACTAACAACAACCAGAGTCATTGCATGTGTTCTCTTAAGAGACCACATGGATCCACCAATGTCATTACATGTGTGTTATTTTTACTAAGAACAACCTGAGTCATTGAAATGTGTGTTCTCTTCAGAGACCACACATGGATCCACCATTGTCATTGCATGTGTGCTCTTTTTACTAACAACAACCAGAGACATTGCATTTGTGTTCTTTTCACATACCACATATGGATCCACTAGTGTCATTGCATGTGTGTTCTTTTCACAATCCACATATGGATCCACTAGTGTCATTGCATGTGTGCTCTTTTTACTAAAAACAACCAGAGTCATTGCATGTGTGTTCTCTTAAGAGACCACACATGGATCCACCAATGTCATTACATGTGTGTTATTTTTACTAAGAACAACCTGAGTCATTGAAATGTGTGTTCTCTTCAAAGACCACACATGGATCCACCAGCGTCATTGCATGTGTGTTCTTTTTACTAACAACAACCAGAGTCATTGAAATGTGTGTTCTCTTCAGAGACCACGCATGGATCCACCAGTGTCATTTCATGTGTGTTCTCTTCAGAGACCACACATGGATCCACCAGTGTCATTGCATGTGTGTTCTTTTTACTAACAACAAATGGATTAATTGCATGTGTGTTATTTTCACATACCACATATGGATCAACCAGTGTCATTACATGTGTGCTCTTTTCACAATCCACCTATGGATCCACCAGTGTCATTGCATGTGTGTTCTTTTTACTAACAACAACCAAAGTCAATGTATCTGTGTTCTTTTCACATACCACATATGGATCCACTAGTGTCATTGCATGTGTGTTCTTTTCACAATCTAGCTATGGATCCACCAGTGTCATTGCATGTGTGTTCTTTTTGCTAACAACAACCAGATTCATTGCATGTGTGTTCTTTTCACATACCACATATGGATCCATGAGTGTCATTGCATGTGTGTTCTTTTCACAATCCACCTATGGATCCATGACTGTCATTGCATGTGTGCTCTTTTTACTAACAACAACCAGAGTCATTTCATGTGTGTTCTTTTCACATACCACATATGGATCCACTAGTGTCATTGCATGTGTGTTCTTTTCACAATCCACCTATGGATCCACCAGTGTCATTGGATGTGTGCTCTTTTTACTAACAACAACCAGAGTCATTGCATGTTTGTTCTCTTCAGAGACCACACACAGATCCACTAGTGTCATTGCATGTATGTTCTTTTTACTAACAATAACCAGAGTCATTGAAATGTGTGTTCTCTTCAGAGACCACACATGGATCCACTAGTGTCATTGCATGTGTGCTCTTTTTACTAACAACAACTGGAGTCATTGCATTTGTGTTCTTTTCACATACCACATATGGATCCACCAGTGTCATTGCATGTGTGTTCTTTTCAGAATCAATCTATGGATCCACCAGTGTCATTGCATGTGTGTTCTTTTTGCTAACAACAACCAGATTCATTGCATGTGTGTTCTTTTCACATACCACATATGGATCCACGAGTGTCATTGCATGTGTGTTCTTTTTACTAACAACAACTGGAGTCATTGCATGTGTGTTATTTTCACATACCAGATATGGATCCACCAGTGTCATTGCATGTGTGCTCTTTTCACAATCCACCTATGGATCCACCAGGTAAATTGCATGTGTGCTCTTTTCACAATCCACCTATGGATCCACCAGTGTCATTGCATGTGTGTTCTTTTCACATACCTCATATGGATCCACAAGTGTCATTGGAATGTGTGTTCTCTTCATAGACAACACATGGATCCACCAGTATCATTGCATGTGTGTTCTTTTTACTAACAACAACTGGAGTCATTGCATGTGTGTTCTTTTCACATACCACATATGGATCCACCAGTGTCCTTGCATGTGTGTTCTTTTCACAATCCACCTATGGATCCACCAGTGTTATTGCATGTGTGCTCTTTTTACTAACAACAACCAGAGTCATTTCATGTGTCTTCTTTTCACATACCACATATGGATCCACTAGTGTCATTGCATGTGTGTTCTTTTCACAATCCACCTATGGATCCACTAGTGTCATTGCCTGTGTGCTCTTTTTACTAACAACAACCAGTGTCATTGCATGTGTGTTCTCTTCAGAGACCACACGTGGATCCACCATGTCATTGCATGTGTGTTCTTTTACTAACAACAACCCAGTCATTGAAATGTGTGTTCTCTTCAGAGACCACACATGGATCCACCATTTTCATTGCATGTGTGGTCTTTTTACTAACAACAACCAGAGACATTGCATTTGTGTTCTTTTCACGTACCACATATGGATCCACTAGTGTCATTGCATGTGTGTTCTTTTCAGAATCCACCTATGGATCCACCAGTGTCATTGCACGTGTGCTCTTTTTACTAACAACACCAAAGTCATTGCATGTGTGTTCTCTTCAAAACCACACATGGATCCACCAGTGCCATTGCATGTGTCCTCTTTTTACTGACAACGACCAGAGTCCTTGCATGTGTGGTCTCTTCGAAGACCACACATGGATCCACCAAAGGTCATTGCATGTGTGTTCTTTTACTAAAACCAACCCGAGTCATTGAAATGTGTATTCTTCTTCAGAGACCACACATGGATCCACTGTCATTGCATGTGTGTTCTTTTACTAACAACAACTGAGTCATTGCATTTGTGTTCTTTCACATACCACCTATGGATCCACCAGTGTCATTGCATGTGTGTTCTTTTCACAATCAACCTATGGATCCACCACTGTCATTGCATGTGTGCTCTTTTTACTAACAACAGCCAGAGTCATTACATGTCTATTCTCTTCAGAGACCACACATGGATCCACCAGTATCATTGCATGTGTGTTCTTTTTAGTAACAACAACTGGAGTCATTGCATGTGTGTTCTTATCACATACCAGATATGGATCCACCAGTGTCATTGCATGTGTGCTCTTTTCAAGATCCACCTATGGATCCACCAGTGTCATTGCATGTGTGCTCTTTTCACAATCCACCTATGGATCCACCAGTGTCATTGCATGTGTGTTCTTTTCACATACCTCATATGGATCCACAAGTGTCATTGAAATGTGTCTTCTCTTCATAGACCACACATGGATCCACCAGTGTCATTGCATGTGTGTTCTTTTTACTAACAACAACTGGAGTCATTGCATGTGTGTTCTTTTCACATACCACATGTAACATCCCTAAAAATCATGTTTCAAAACTCATTCATATCATTCTTGCATCATTCATTCATATAGGGTTTTTCTCAAAAATCATTTGGAGACAGAAGTTTGAGCTATGATTTCATGTGGGCATTTTATCTCAATTGGCCATCACCCTTTGAGATTTGAATGCTTAGGTACTTGTTTGCTTGCCTCCATGGTTGGAAAGATTAGGAGTAGCTTTTAAACCCAAGACTTCAATTTAGAAATATTTTCTAAACCCTATTCTCAAATATTTGCAAAGAGACAAAGTCTCTGTTTATTTCAAAGACCCAAGCTTGACCAAGCCTTGCAAGGTGACCACATGGTTATTTGACTGCATTTGAACCCACAAGAACCCTGCAAAAATCCCCAAAGAAGTTTGAATTCAAAAGGATTTGAATTCATATCAAATTCATTCCAGAAAATGAAATTAGAAAAAGAAAAAGGCTAAGGAAAGAAAGGCGAGCGCCAGAATCGCCCACAGCAGATCCAGCCCAAAGAAGCCCACCCGGATCTTCTTTTTCTTCTCTCACGCTAAGAAGCGACCACACCGCACGCGCACCTCGAACGGCCGGTCCACGTCGCCCTCGTCTTCCCAGATCGCCGCTGCGACCCGTCGCCGCGGCAGAAGAAGGCCGGTAATGGCGCGGCGTAAATGGGCATTAAACCCGGCGTTTCGCCGATTCCCCGCTATAAGATCCTCTCGCTCCACGATCTTTTTCCCCAGACACCTCGCCACTCCGCCACCAGGCTGCCCTCAATCAGCTTTGCACCGCCGATGAACCTCTCCGCGATCGATTCCGGTGAGCCCGGTGTTCTCTGCCTCTCGTTTGCTATCCTGCCGGTGAATCCTTGCGCATCTCGACTCTCGCTAGTCTGTCCCAGACACCAGTGTCGCCGGTTCCACTTGACACCGCGAGCACCGACGGCGACATCAACTCCGACGAGCTCTAGTGGTAAGTCCAGACGCCCGCGCCTCCTAGTTCATGCTCACTACTTCGCCTTGACCCCTTGAACCTAACCGTGTCCTCGACTTGCCTTGGGGTGATCCTGACGCCCCCGACGACCACCACCCGACGCATGACGCCATTAACTCCGGTGAGGAATCGCAGCCGTGACAGAGCGCCTTGACCAACCGCAGTACGACGAGCTTCGCGTGACCTCCGAGCCCGGTGAGCTACTCCTCGATCTTCCTTACTCTCGCATCATCGGTAACGCTGTTGACCGACGGTTTGGCCGGTAGCCACAAGAAGCGCCAGCCCATCCTGTGGCCGAGCAGAAGCAGCCGTTAGATCTGGATCGAACGCCACGATAGATCACTTAAACCCGGCGGACGCGATCTGAGCCGCACCGCCTTTAGATCCTACGGCCGTGGAGCTCGATCCAGCGAACCGCACGCGAATAAGAATAAGACGCGTGGCTAGGTTAGATCTGAGAATAGAATTTAAAACCAGAAATTTGATCCAAATTCAAATGCCTATATCTTTTGAATGCCACGTTGAATGTTGCAAACTTTATACCGCTGATTCAGAAAACAAGACCTTTCTACCTATCCTTTTTTTTTAGCATATAGTAACCATTAGATGTGCTAAAATTGCAGAGACTTGTTTGAGGCCATTTTAAGTATAGATTTAGCTTAGTATTTTGTTTTAGGGTTATTTAAGTTGTCTTGGATATTTGTGACTTGTTTAGATTCTGTAAACATGCACTTGCTTGGTTGAAGTTTTCAAAATCATCACTTGGTAGATTCATGCATGCATGCATTCATAATACTTTTGTTTGTATATATTTGTGTGTAATTGTATGCTACAACTTTGTGTGTAGATTTTGCTAGTGATTGTGATTGTGACGAGTGCTACTTTCCACACTACCAAGGCAAGTGATATCTTCATGAATATTCCCTACCTATATTTTATACTTGCATTAGATATATTTTGTTAGGACTTGCATGCTACTTTTTGTCAACAAATGTTGGGAAATCCTATTTAGAATAGAATGCTAGAATTGCTAGGAAATTCCTAAGGACAACTTGCCATGCCATGCTTAGCCTAGCTACTAGAAAACAAGGGTGGTTTATATATTCACACTATGGAAAAATATTCTAAGTCTAAGGACTTGTTTTTATTTAACAAAACAACTAAGTTAATGAATCACCGGTGGAATGGAAAGATTGGGTTATGTTGAGTGGTTACACAAGGCCAGGGGTACTGGTGAACCTTGTGTATCTCACTTGTGGATGGCCACCCAGGAACAAAGAGAATTGAGTTGTCAAATGTTGAGAAGCTTCAAGTGCAACCACTTGGTAATATGGGCTCGCCATGATCTTAGGATCTTTGGAACTTAGTCTCTTGGACAGGGTGGTAGATGGGTTGATAGGTTGGAGCGTCCATTTGACTAAGGAAAAGCTACTGAAGGATCATGTCTTGGGAAACCAAGGCTTGTGGGGAAAGTGCACCACCTCTGAGAGTGTAAAACCTAAGTACTTAGCCATGTCCCAGTAAAGGACAATTTGAGCATCAAGACATGGAAACTTCAAGAATCTCATCACTCCAATTTCTAAATAAAACTTATGGGTGAACAAGGGTTAAAGGATCTTCAGTCTTTGATTGGTAGATGCCCGAGTGGATCTTCGTCTCGATTGGTAGATACCTTGGGATGGACTTTGTCAAGCAAAACTTAGTGTTTTCAAAAGTTAAGGAAAAATCTATTTTGAGCAATGCAAGCCTAAGCTCCACCAGCCAAATGCATATAGTATTATAGTCCACTTAAAATATACTAAGGTATCACTTGCCAATACTATTCCAAAGTATTGACCCTCCGTGGCTGTAACTTATGATGTTGCAGTTACTCGATGATGAATAGAGTCATGAGTCTACACTCAACATGCTTGTTGTGGCACATGAAGATGAAGACTTATGTTTATTTACTTATTCCACAAACTCTTGTATTAGGCCTTTGGCCATGAGTTGTAAAGACTATGTTTTATCTCCGAATGACTGTAATAAACGACCTTTGTATCTCCATACTTCATCTTAAACTGTGGATGCTAGCATTGATCCGAGGACTAGCATTGCAAACACAGGATCTTTTCCTTTAATAAGGAGGGATCTTACAGATGGTATCAGGGCACTGTGTTGCCTGTAGGATTATGACCCTAGGATTGGAAACCACTAAGGAAAATTTTAACTTCTTCTACACTTGTCTATTCTTCTCGTAAACTTTTCTAATCTTCTTCTTCTCATCTCTATTTGTAGATGAACTCCGTCAACGGGTGAAGAAAGGACCACTCATGACCATGACCTTGGAGTGTGAGACCTGAGTTTCCCAAGATTCTCAAGGACCTCATGGAGACCATGGGAGTGCATGGTGCAAAGGTGTACAAGGGCTTTCCAGAATGGAGGATGGAGTGGAGTATTGGTGGGTGCAACTTCACTTGTACAAGAACAAGGAAGACAACCACAAAGAGAAGGGCTTTTGCATGTACACCAACACTTTTATGCACACCACATTCTTTGAGTCAGCAAAAGAAGCAGCTTGAAGACTATCAAAGAACTAAGTGCTAGAGTCAAGTGCAAGATGCTCAACCTCCAAAAAGACTTAGAGAAAGAGAAGGAACATACCCAAGAGTTGGAAATCACCAACCAATCTTTAAGAGGAGACATTATAGACTTAGTGATAGAAGCATGTGAACAAGATAGGGTGATTGCCACTAGGAACATTGTGTTAGCCACCAGATCCAATGAGATAGGATTGTAAGCGCACTTCGTTAGTTGACCACCACCTATCACCTTATTTTCAAAAATGATACCTACCTTGGTTGGTGTACTGGATTTATGTATGCATGACTTGTGTGATTTTGTTCCATGGTTATGCTAGAATGTTTGTCTTGTTTAATTTAAATTGTGTTGTTCTAACTTTCAATCTTATAAATAGATGCCTATTGCCATCAAGACTGTTGAGGAGTTCCAGTTACCCGTTTTGGTCCTCGTATCGTAGAGCTTACTACTTTACTCGATCTCCCTCTTCCTATCATTACGGTGCACCCACTCACCAAGTTTGAGAGGAAGGACCTTTGGGGCTTCAAGGTGAACCAGCCAGGACGCCAGGCAGAGCCTACTACGGAGGCCATCGTCTTCAAGCTTATGCACGACAGGGGAGAGAGGCATGGAGGTTGTCATCTGCGAGGATCGATAGGGCAGTTAGGGCGTCACTCCCGACAGGTTAGAGGCACTCACTTCCACGCCTTCGAAGGCGAGATGATGACGGAGAGTCCATTGACTTTGAGGACGACTCAAGGGTCACAGAGCCGATACGCCTGCATTCTCCAGGACTTAGAGACTCTTATTAGGCACGTGGATACCGATAGGACCAACGTCATGCTTAGTAATGACGAGCTCCAGGTGCAGCTTCGCGAGAAGGACAAGCTCTTCGCGCAGCAGGACGAGATAGTCAAGGAGATGGAGACGAAGTTCGAGACCCAAGACCGTAAGTTCAAGAGTCAAGAGAAGCGTGTCCAGGATAGGAACAAGAGGATTCGTGATATGACCGAGGAACTGCAGTCCAAGGACTTCGAGTTAGAGCAGCAGCAGACAGTGATTGAGAGGCTTCGTTCCCAGAAGAGGACTCTCAAGGCCAAGATCGACTCTTTGACCACTACCATCGAGGAGAACAAGACCGCAATGGAGAAAGCAAGTCTTACCTTTGTCGAGGAGGAGATTGATGCCGACGAGTAGATTTGACTACTCAGTTATCTTTATTTACCTCACTTGTTATTTATGAACTTATTGTTGGACCATCCGACATGTGGATGGCTTGCCACTTTGAGACTTTTTGTTATCTTGTTGTTGAGCTTTTATCTTTGTGTTGCTTGCTATGTGTTTGTTTGAGTAATGTATTGTGCATAATTCATGTAAGGGTATCTCATTCTTATCTCTATATGAATAAACCACAGATGCCTCCCCGTCGCGCAAACACCAACCCCAACCCCAACATTACCCCGGAAATGCAACAAATGATGAATGCGCAGACACAGCTTATGCAAATGATGACGACGTTCATCCAGAACCAGAATAACAACAACAACAACCCCAATCCCAACAACAACAACAACAACAATAACAACAACAACAACCCTCCAGGTTTTGATATGCTCACCAGATTTCTGCCTAAGGCCACTAAGTTTTCAGAACGACCGATCCCATGGTGGCCAATGATTGGCTACGTTACGAACAAGGACTTAGTGACCGTGGGATGCACAGATGCTGAAAAGGTCGTTTGCGACATCTGTTGGAAGGACCAGCCGCAGCATGGTGGGACAACTTCCAGATTACCACGCCTATTGATGAGGTGACTTGGGCTATCTTTGAAGATGGATTTCGTACTACTCATATCTCACCAGGTATGATGAGCCTGAAAAAGAAGGAATTTCACAACCTTAAGCAGCGCCACCACAGCGTGGCTGAATATATTGAAGAGTTCAACAATCTGGCGCGCTATGCACCGGATGAGGTTGACACTGATGCCAAAAGGAAGGAAAAGTTTCTGGAAGGCTTGAATGATGAGCTAAATCTGCGGTATGCGTGGCATATGTTCCAACTTATCGATCAGTGTGACAAGGCTGTTATTGTGGAAAATAAAATGAAGCAAGTTGAGAGTAGAAAGAGGAAACACTCCGATAAGCATAGCTCGGATCATTCAAACGATCTCACTATGACGATAGTGTCAGCTCAGGATCCCACAAGCATGGGAAGTTTAACAAGCACCACAACCACAACCGTCATGACAACAAGCATCATCGCAGTCATGACAATGATAAGTACAAGAACCACAAGAGTGGATATAAGAGCCACCATAGTGGAAGTGGAAGTGGAAGTCAACCTAAGAAGGACAACAGTCAGGTTGAATGCTTCAAATGCAAGAAGCTGGGGCATTATGCTAATGAGTGCCCTGAGAAGAACGTTGAAGGACCTAACAAACCCAATCCTTTTTATAAGGTAAAGGTTAACCACATCAATGTGGAGGAAGTCTATGAAGAACCTGATGCCGTTGCTGGTAAGTTCAGACTCAATTCCATCTCAGCATTTGTACTCTTTGACACTGGTGCATCTCATTCATTCATATCTAAAGCATTTGTCGAAAGAAATGGGTTTGCATCTGAAAACATTGGGTGTCCGATAAAAGTTAGCTCTCCGGAGGGGATATGATAGTGAGTCTTGGATGCCGGATCTAGTCATAGAGATCGGAAAACATAAGTTTCAGAACCTAATAATCCTAAATTCCCAAGGATTGGATGTAATTTTGGGAATGGATTGATGGCTAAGTATGAGGGAGTACTAGATTGTGCAAATCGCACAATTTCACTCACAACCCCGCAGTAAGAGGATAACATTTAAGTCCAATTTTAAATCAAAAGGAGTAAGCTAAATTCTCTTAAGGGGTTAGCATGGACATGGTGCCAATTGTGTGTGAGTATCCGGATGTGTTCCGAAGAATTACCAGAATGCCACCAGATCGAGATGTGGAATTTATAATAGAATTGGTACTGTGTTCGGACCAAGGGCAAAAGGCCTTATAAAATGTCAGATTTAACTTAAGGAACTCAAGAAACAACTTGGAGAACAATTGCGTAAAGGATTCATCCAGCCAAGTTCTTCATCTTGGGAGCTCCAGCTTTGTTCAGAGAAAAGAGAGATAGAACTCAAAGACTATGCATAGATTACCGATCTCTCAACGAGGTAACCATCAAGAACAAATATCCTTTGCCAAGAATCAATGACTTGTTTGATCAGCTAGAAGGAGCTTGTGTGTTCTCAAAGATTGACCTTCGGTCGTGCTATTTTCAACTCAAGATAAGAGAGCAAGACATACCTAAAACAACATTTACCACAAGGTATGGATTGTATGAGTACACGGTGATGCCTTTTGGTTTAACCAACGCTCCAGCATACTTCATGAATATGATGAACAAAGTGTTCATGGAATTTCTCGACAAGTTTGTTGTCGTTCATCGATGACATTTTAGTCTACTCCAAGAGCAAGGAAGAACATGAAAGACATCTACGCTTGATACTTGAGAAACTAAGGGAACATAAACTTTATGCCAAATTCAGCAAGTGTGAGTTTTGGTTAGAGGAAGTTGGATTTCTTGGTCATGTTATGACAAAGGATGGTGTAGCAGTTGATCCCGCTAAAGTTTCATTTGTGATGTAATGGGAATCTCCTAAGAATGTAAAAGAGGTTCGTAGTTTCCTTGGTTTAGCAGGTTATTACAGAAGGTTCATTGAAATTTTTTCTAAGGTTGCTAAACCAATGACGGAATTGTTAAAGAAAGATAAGAAATTTGCTTGGTCTGAAGGATGTGAACTCAGCTTTCAAGAACTAAAGAAGAGACTTGTGTCAAGACCAGATTACCTGCTTACCAGTTTTGGAAAAGGATTTCCAGGTATATTGTGATGCTTCTCATCAAGGATTAGGTGCCGTACTTATGCAAGGCGGAAAAGTTGTGGCTTATGCCTCGAGACAACTCAAAACTCATGAAGTAAATTATCCTACTCATGATTTAGAGTTAGCAATTGTCCATGCACTCAAAACATGGAGACATTACCTTTTGGGAAAACGTTGTGAAGTATTCACCGACCATAAGAGTTTGAAATATATCTTCACACAGAAGGAGATCAATATGAGACAAAGAAGATGGCTAGAACTTATCAAGGATTATGACTTAAATTTGCAATACCACCCCGGTAAAGCAAATGTAGTAGCAGATGCTCTAAGTCGAAGCGTTTGTAAATGGTCTTACCAAAGGTGAATTGCACGATGATTTGTGTAAGCAATTCAAGGAACTCAGGTTGAGATTGTGCCGAAGGACATCTCATGTCTTTGGATGTTCAACCCACTGTTGGATAAGATTAAAGAAGCCCAAAAGACGGATAAACAAAATCGAAGAGATTAAGGAAAGGATTAGCCAAGGGAAAGCTAAAAGTTTCCATATGGACGAACAAGGTACTTTATGGCACGAGAAACGTATTTGTGTTCCACAAGATCCGGAAATGCGGAAACTGATTCTGCAAGAAGCCCATAACTCTCCATATTCTATTCACACGGGAAACACCAAAATGTACTTGGATTTGAAAGAATGATTTTGTTGTAACAATCTCAAAAGGGTCATCGCCGAACACATTGCTTTGTGTGATGTATGTAGTAGAGTGAAAGCGGAGCATCAGAAACCAGCAGGATTGCTTCAACCAATGCCTATTCCTGAATGGAAGTGGGAAAATATTGGTATGGATTTCATTACCGGATTACCAAGGACCAGGTCAGGGTATGATTCCATATGGGTAATAGTAGATCGCCTAACTAAAGTGGCTCATTTTATACCCAGAAGACAACTTATACCAGTGCAAAGTTAGCCATAATCTACATGAGCAGAATTGTATGCCTCCAAGGTGTACCTAAGAGTATTGTGTCTGATAGAGGAACTCTGTTCACTTCTCACTTTTGGAGACAGCTTCATGAATCTTTAGGAACGAGATTGGAATTCAACCTGCTTTCATCCTCAAACTGATGGACAAACAGAAAGGACTAATCAAATTCTTGAAGACATGTTGAGGGCATGTGCCCTAGACTATGGAGCAAGTTGGGATGAAAGTCTGCCTTACGCAGAGTTCTCTTACAACAACAGTCACCAATCTAGTATTGGGATGGCACCATTTGAGTTTCTATACGGAAGAAAGTGTACCACCCCATTGCTATGGAATGGTGTGGGAGAAAGAAGTTTGTTTGGACCAGACCTTATTAAAGACGCCGAAGAAAAGGTCAAATTGGTCGAGATGATTGAAGATAGCACGCCTAGGGAAAAGCTACGCAGATGCTAAGCGAGAAGTCACTTACGAAGTTGGGGATAGAGCTTATCTTAGAGTATCACCACTCGTGGAGTAAAAGATTTGGAGTCAAAGGAAAGTTAGCACCAAGATATGTGGGACCATTCAATATTTTAAGTCGCAAGGGAGAAGCTGCATATGAAATCGAATCGCCAAAGATCTTTACTAGCAAATTCCATAATGTTTTTCATGTGAGCCAGCTCAAGAAATGTCACCCAGAAATGGAAGAAACATCTTTGAAAGATACCATATCTTTGGAAGAAGTTCAACTAGAAAGTGATCTCACCTATGAAGAAAAGCCTGTCAAGATACTTGAGACCACAGAAAGAGTCACAAGAACAAAGACTATCAAGTTTTGCAAAGTACAATGGAATCATCATTCCGAAGAAGAAGCAACATGGGAAAGAGAAGATGATCTTCGGAAAGACCACCCTCACCTATTTGCTAGCCAATCCGAATCTCGAGGGCGAGATTCATTTTAAGGGGGTTAGATTTGTAACATCCCTAAAAATCATGTTTCAAAACTCATTCATATCATTCTTGCATCATTCATTCATATAGGGTTTTTCTCAAAAATCATTTGGAGACAGAAGTTTGAGCTATGATTTCATGTGGGCATTTTATCTCAATTGGCCATCACCCTTTGAGATTTGAATGCTTAGGTACTTGTTTGCTTGCCTCCATGGTTGGAAAGATTAGGAGTAGCTTTTAAACCCAAGACTTCAATTTAGAAATATTTTCTAAACCCTATTCTCAAATATTTGCAAAGAGACAAAGTCTCTGTTTATTTCAAAGACCCAAGCTTGACCAAGCCTTGCAAGGTGACCACATGGTTATTTGACTGCATTTGAACCCACAAGAACCCTGCAAAATCCCCAAAGAAGTTTGAATTCAAAAGGATTTGAATTCATATCAAATTCATTCGAAAATGAAATTAGAAAAGAAAAAGGCTAAGGAAAGAAAAGGGCGAGCGGCCGAATCTGCCCAGCAGAGATCCAGCCCAGCAAGCCCACCCGGATCTTCTTTTTCTCTCTCATGCGCAAGCGCCTTTGAGCCCAGACGACAGTAGACCACACACACCGCGCACCTCGCTGACGAACGGGCCCGGTCCACGTCGCCCTCGTCTTCCCCAGACCGCGCCTGCGACCACGTCGCCGCGGCAGTGAAGGCCGGTAATGGCGCGGCGTAAATGGGCATTAAACCCGAGCGTTTCCTGTCGATTCCCCGGCTATAAGATCCTCTCTGCTCCACGATCTTTTTCCCCCAGACACCTCGCTCACTCCGCCACCAGTCGCCTCAATCAGCGTTGCACCGCCATGACAGAACCTCTCCGGCGATAGATTCCGGTGAGCCCAGTGTTCCCCACTGCCTCACATTCTTGGTATACTTATCGGTGAATCCGTGCGCATCTAATGACCTCGCTAGTCTGTCTCAGACTACCCAGTGTCGCGGTTCCACTTGACACCGCGAAAGCACCGACGGCGACATCAACTCCGACGAGCTCTAGTGGTAAGTCCAGACCGCCCCGCGCCTCCTAGTTCATGCTCACTACTTCGCCTTGACCCTGTGAACCTAACCGTGTCCTTGACTTGCCTTGGGGTGATCCTAGCGACGTCCCCGACGACCACCCGATGCACCCGACGCCGCCGCGAACTCCGGTGAGGAATCGCAGCCGTGACAGAGCGCCCCTTGACCAACGCCGTACGACGAAGCTTCGCGTGACCTCCCGAGCCCGGTGAGCTACTCCTCGATCTTCCTTACTCTCTGCATCATCGGCAACGTTGTTGACCGACGGTTCCGCCACGGTAGCACCCGCAGCCTTGCCATTCTGGTTGTGAAGTGCGGCCGTTAGATCTGGATCGAGCGCCTCGATAGATCACTTAAACCCGGGACAGCGATCTGAGCCGCACCTGCCCCTTTAGATCCTACGGCTGTGGAGCTCGATCCAGCGCGAACCGGTACGGGCGAATAAGAATAAGACGCGTGGCTAGGTTAGATCTGAGAATAGAATTTAAAACCAGAAATTTGATCCAAATTCAAATGCCTATATCTTTTGAATGCCACGTTGGAATTTTGCAAACTTTATACCGTTGGATTCAGAAAAACAAGACCTTTCTACCTATCCTTTTTTTAGCATATAGTAACCATTAGATGTGCTAAAATTGCAGAGACTTGTTTGAGGCCATTTTAAGTATAGATTTAGCTTAGTATTTTTGTTTTAGGGTTATTTAAGTTGTCTTGGATATATTTGTGACTTGTTTAGATTCTGTAAACATGCACTTGCTTGGTTGAAGTTTTCAAAAATCATCACTTGGTAGATTCATGCATGCATGCATTCATAATACTTTTGTTTGTATATATTTGTGTGTAATTGTATGCTACAACTTTGTGTGTAGATTTTGCTAGTGATTGTGATTGTGACGAGTGCTACTCCACACTACCAAGGCAAGTGATATCTTCATGAATATTCCTACCTATATTTTATACTTGCATTAGATATATTTTGTTAGGACTTGCATGCTACTTTTGTCAACAAATGTTGGGATATCCTATTTAGAATAGAATGCTAGAATTGCTAGGAAATTCCCTAAGGACAAGTTGCCATGCCATGCTTAGCCTAGCTACTAGAAAACAAGGGTGGTTTATATATTCACACTATGGAAAAATATTCTAAGTCTAAGGACTTGTTTTTATTTAACAAAACAACTAAGTTAATGAATCACCTGGGTGGAATGGAAAGATTGGGTTATGTTGAGTGGTTACACAAGGCCAGGGGTACTGGTGAACCTTGTGTATCTCACTTGTGGATGGCCACCCAGGAACAAAGAGAATTGAGTTGTCAAATGTTGAGAAGCTTCAAGTGCAACCACATGGTAATATGGGCTCTGCCATGATCTTAGGATGCTGGAACTTAGTCTCTTGGACAGTGGGTGGTAGATGGGTTGATAGGTTGGAGCGTCCATTTGACTAAGGAAAAGCTACTGAAGGATCATGTCTTGGGAAACCAAGGCTTGTGGGAAAGTGCACCACCTCTGCAGAGTGTAAAACCTAAGTACTTAGCCATGTCCCTGGTAAAGGACAATTTGAGCATCAAGACATGGAAACTTCAAGAATCTCATCACTCCAATTTCTAAATAAAACTTATGGGTGAACAAGGGTTAAAGGATCTTCAGTCTTTGATTGGTAGATGCCCGGAGTGGATCTTCAGTCTCTGATTGGTAGATACCTTGGGATGGACTTTGTCAAGCAAAAACTTAGTGTTTTCAAAAAGTTAAGGAAAAATCTATTTTGAGCAATGCAAGCCTAAGCTCCACCAGCCAAATGCATATAGTATTATAGTCCACTTAAAATATACTAAGGTATCACTTGCCAATACTATTCCAAAGTATTGACCCTCTGTGGCTGTAACTTATGATGTTGCAGGTTACTCTGATGATGAATAGGAGTCATGAGTCTACACTCAACATGCTTGCCTGTGGCACATGAAGATGAAGACTTATGTTTATTTACTTATTCCACAAACTCTTGTATTAGGCCTTTGGCCATGAGTTGTAAAAGACTATGTTTTATCTCTGGAATGACTGTAATAAACGACCTTTGTATCTGTGTACTTCATCTTAAACTGTGGATGCTAGCATTGATCCAGGGACTAGCATTGCAAACACAGGGATCTTTTCCTTTAATAAGGAGGGATCTTACACCACATATGGATCCACCAGTGTCATTGCATGTGTGTTCTTTTCACAATCCACCAGTGTTATTGCATGTGTGCTCTTTTTACTAACAACAACCAGAGTCATTTCATGTGTGTTCATTTCACATACCACATATGGATCCACTAGTGTCATTGCATGTGTGTTCTTTTCATAATCCACCTATGGATCCACTAGTGTCATTGCATGTGTGCTCTTTTTACTAACAACAACCAGAGTCATTGCATGTGTGTTCTCTTAAGAGACCACACATGGATCCACCAGTGTCATTACATGTGTGTTATTTTTACTAAGAACAACCTGAGTCATTGAAATGTGTGTTCTCTTCAGAGACCACACATGGATCCACCATTGTCATTGCATGTGTGTTCTTTTTACTACCAACAACCAGAGACATTGCATTTGTGTTCTTTTCACATACCACATATGGATCCACTAGTGTCATTGCATGTGTGTTCTTTTCAAAATCCACATATGGATCCACTAGTGTCATTGCATGTGTGCTCTTTTTACTAACAACAACCAGAGTCATTGCATGTGTGTTCTCTTAAGAGACCACACATGGATCCACCAATGTCATTACATGTGTGTTATTTTTACTAAGAACAACCTGAGTCATTGAAATGTGTGTTCTCTTCAAAGACCACACATGGATCCACCAGTGTCATTGCATGTGTGTTCTTTTTAGTAACAACAACCAGAGTCATTGAAATGTGTGTTCTCTTCAGAGACCACGCATGGATCCACCAGTGTCATTTCATGTGTGTTCTCTTCAGAGACCACACATGGATCCACCAGTGTCATTGCATGTGTGTTCTTTTTACTAACAACAAATGGAGTCATTGCATGTGTGTTATTTTCACATACCACATATGGATCAACCAGTGTCATTACATGTGTGCTCTTTTCACAATCCACCTATGGATCCACTAGTGTCATTGCATGTGTGTTCTTTTTACTAACAACAACCAAAGTCAATGTATCTGTGTTCTTTTCACATACCACATATGGATCCACTAGTGTCATTGCATGTGTGTTCTTTTCACAATCTAGCTATGGATCCACCAGTGTCATTGCATGTGTGTTCTTTTTGCTAACAACAACCAGATTCATTGCATGTGTGTTCTTTTCACATACCACATATGGATCCACGAGTGTCATTGCATGTGTGTTCTTTTCACAATCCACCTATGGATCCACGACTGTCATTGCATGTGTGCTCTTTTTACTAACAACAACCAGAGTCATTTCATGTGTGTTCTTTTCACATACCACATATGGATCCACTAGTGTCATTGCATGTGTGTTCTTTTCACAATCCACCTATGGATCCACCAGTGTCATTGGATGTGTGCTCTTTTTACTAACGACAACCAGAGTCATTGCATGTTTGTTCTCTTCAGAGACCACACACGGATCCACTAGTGTCATTGCATGTATGTTCTTTTTACTAACAACAACCAGAGTCATTGAAATGTGTGTTCTCTTCAGATACCACACATGGATCCACTAGTGTCATTGCATGTGTGCTCTTTTTACTAACAACAACTGGAGTCATTGCATTTGTGTTCTCTTCACATACCACATATGGATCCACCAGTGTCATTGCATGTGTGTTCTTTTCACAATCAATCTATGGATCCACCAGTGTTATTGCATGTGTGCTCTTTTTACTAACAACAGCCAGAATCATTGCATGTCTATTCTCTTTAGAGACCACACATGGATCCACCAGTGTCATTGCATGTGTGTTCTTTTTACTAACAACAACTGGAGTCATTGCATGTGTGTTCTTTTCACATACCAGATATGGATCCACCAGTGTCATTGCATGTGTGCTCTTTTCACAATCCACCTATGGATCCACCAGGTACATTGCATGTGTGCTCTTTTCACAATCCACCTATGGATCCACCAGTGTCATTGCATGTGTGTTCTTTTCACATATTCATATGGATCCACAAGTGTCATTGAAATGTGTGTTCTCTTCGTAGACCACACATGGATCCACCAGTATCATTGCATGTGTGTTCTTTTTACTAACAACAACTGGAGTCATTGCATGTGTGTTCTTTTCACATACCACATATGGATCCACCAGTGTCCTTGCATGTGTGTTCTTTTCACAATCCACCTATGGATCCACCAGTGTTATTGCATGTGTGCTCTTTTTACTAACAACAACCAGAGTCATTTCATGTGTCTTCTTTTCACATACCACATATGGATCCACTAGTGTCATTGCATGTGTGTTCTTTTCACAATCCACCTATGGATCCACTAGTGTCATTGCCTGTGTGCTCTTTTTACTAACAACAACCAGTGTCATTGCATGTGTGTTCTCTTCAGAGACCACACGTGGATCCACCAGTGTCATTGCATGTGTGTTCTTTTTACTAACAACAACCCGAGTCATTGAAATGTGTGTTCTCTTCAGAGACCACACATGGATCCACCATTTTCATTGCATGTGTGTTCTTTTTACTAACAACAACCAGAGACATTGTATTTGTGTTCTTTTCACGTACCACATATGGATCCACTAGTGTCATTGCATGTGTGCTCTTTTTACGGACAACAACCAGAGTCCTTGCATGTGTGTTCTCTTCAAAGACCACACATGGATCCACCAGTGTCATTGCATGTGTGTTCTTTTTACTAACAACAACAAGAGTCATTGAAATGTGTGTTCTCTTCAGTGACCACGCATGGATCCACCAGTGTCATTGCATGTGTGTTCTCTTTAGAGACCACACATGGATCCAGCAGTGTCATTGCATGTGTGTTCTTTTTACTACCAAATACTGGAGTCATTGCATGTGTGTTATTTTCACATACCACATATGGATCCACCAGTGTCATTGCATGTGTGCTCTTTTCACAATCCACCTATGGATCCACCAGTGGCATTGCATGTGTGTTCTTTTTACTAACAACAACCAAACTCAATGTATATGTGTTCTTTTCACATACCACATATGGATCCACCAGTGTCATTGCATGTGTGTTCTTTTCACAATCCACCTATGGATCCACCAGTGTCATTGCATGTGTGTTCTTTTTGCTAACAACAACCAGATTCATTGCATGTGTGTTCTTTTCACATACCACATATGGATCCACTAGTGTCATTGCATGTGTGTTCTTTTCACAATCCACCTATGGATCCACCAGTGTCATTGCATGTGTGCCCTTTTTACTAACAACAACCAGAGTCATTTCGTGTGTGTTCTTTTCACATACCAAATATGGATCCACTAGTGTCATTGTATGTGTGTTCTTTTCACAATCCACCTATGGATCCACAAGTGTCATTGCATGTGTGCTCTTTTTACTAACAACAACCAGTCATTGCATGTGTGTTCTCTTCAGAGACCACACATGGATCCACCAGTGTCATTGCATGTGTGTTCTTTTTACTAACAACAACCAGAGTCATTGAAATGTGTGTTCTCTTCAGAGACCACACATGGATCCACCAGTGTCATTGCATGTGTGTTCTTTTTACTAACAACAACTGGAGTCATTGCATTTGTGTTCTTTTCACATACCACATATAGATACACCAGTGTCATTGCATGTGTTCTCTTTTCACAATCCACCTATGGATCTACCAGAGTCATTGCATGTGTGGTCTTTTTACTGACAACAACCAGAGTCATTGCATGTGTGTTCTTTTCACATACCACATATGGATACACCAGTGTCATTGCATGTGTGCTCTTTTCACAATCCACCTATGGATCCACCAGAGTCATTGCATGTGTGTTCTTTTCACATACCACATATGGATCCACCAGTGTCATTGAAATGTGTGTTCTCTTTAGCGACCATACATGGATCCACCAGTGTCATTGCATGTGTGTTCTTTTTACTAACAACAACTGGAGTCATTCCATGTGTGTTCTTTTCACATACCACATATGGATCCACCAGTGTCATTGCGTGTGTGCTCTTTTCACTATCCAACTATGGATCCACCAGTGTCATTGCATGTGTGTTCTTTTCGCATACCTCATATGGATCCACCAGTGTCATTGCATGTGTGTTCTTTTCACAATCCACCTATGGATCCACCAGTGTTATTGCATGTGTGTTCTTTTTACTAACAACAACCAGAGTCATTTCATGTGTGTTCATTTCACATACCACATATGGATCCACTAGTGTCATTGCATGTGTGTTCTTTTCATAATCCACCTATGGATCCACTAGTGTCATTGCATGTGTGCTCTTTTTACTAACAACAACCAGAGTCATTGCATGTGTTTTCTCTTCAGAGACCACACATGGATCCACCAGTGTCATTGCATGTGTGTTCTTTTTACTAACAACAACCCGAGTCATTGAAATGTGTGTTCTCTTCAGAGACCACACATGGATCCACCAGTGTCATTGCATGTGTGTTCTTTTTACCAACAACAACCAGAGTCATTGCATTTGTGTTCTTTTAACATACCACATATGGATCCACCAGTGTCATTGCATGTGTGTTCTTTTCACAATCCACCTATGGATCCACCAGTGTCATTGCATGTGTGCTCTTTTAACTAACAACAACCAGAGTCATTGCATGTGTGTTCTCTTCAGAGACCACACATTGATCCACCAATGTCATTGCATGCGTGTTCTTTTTACTAACAAGAACCAGAGTCATTGAAATGTGTGTTCTCTTCAGAGACCACATATGGATCCACCAGTGTCATTGCATGTATGTTCTCTTCAGAGACCACACATGGATCCACCAGTGTTATTGCATGTGTGTTGTTTTCACTAACAACAACTAGAGTCATTGCATGTGTGTTATGTTCACATTCCAGATATGGATCCACCAGTGACATTGCATGTGTGTTCTTTTCACAATCAACCTATGGATCCAACAGTGTCATTGCATGTGTGCTGTTTTTACTACTAACAACCAGAGTCATTGCATGTGTGTTCTCTTCAGAGACAACACATGGATCCACCAGTGTTATTGCATTTGTGTTCTTTTTACTAACAACAACTGGAGTCATTGCATTTGTGTTCTTTTCACATACCACATATGGATCCACCAGTGTCATTGCATGTGTGTTCTTTTTACTAACAACAACCAGAGTCATTGCACGTGTGTTCTTTTCACATACCACATATGGATCCACTAGTGTCATTGCATGGGTGTTCTTTTCACAATCCACCTATGGATCCACCAGTGTCATTGCACGTGTGCTCTTTTTACTAACAACACCAGAGTCATTGCATGTGTGTTCTCTTCAGAGACCACAGATGGATCCACCAGTGTCATTGCATGTGTGCTCTTTTTACTGACAACAACCAGAGTCCTTGCATGTGTGTTCTCTTCAAAGACCACACATGGATCCACCAGTGTCATTGCATGTGTGTTCTTTTTACTAACAACAACCAGAGTCATTGAAATGTGTGTTCTCTTCAGATACCACGCATGGATCCACCAGTGTCATTGCATGTGTGTTCTCTTCAGAGACCACACATGGATCCACCAGTGTCATTGCATGTGTGTTCTTTTTACTACAAAATACTGGAGTCATTGCATGTGTGTTATTTTCACATACCACATATGGATCCACCAGTGTCATTGCATGTGTGCTCTTTTCACAATCCACCTATGGATCCACCAGTGTCATTCCATGTGTGTTCTTTTTACTACCAAATACTGGAGTCATTGCATGTGTGTTATTTTCACATACCACATATGGATCCACCAGTGTCATTGCATGTGTGTTCTTTTCACAATCCACCTATGGATCCACCAGTGTCATTGCATGTGTGTTCTTTTTGCTAACAACAACCGGATTCATTGCATGTATGTTCTTTTCACATACCACATATGGATCCACCAGTGTCATTGCATGTGTGTTCTTTTCACAATCCACCTATGGATCCACCAGTGTCATTGCATGTGTGCCCTTTTTACTAACAACAACCAGAGTCATTTCATGTGTGTTCTTTTCACATACCAAATATGGATCCACTAGTGTCATTGCATGTGTGTTCTTTTCACAATCCACCTATGGATCCACCAGTGTCATTGCATGTGTGCTCTTTTTACTAACAACAACCAGAGTCATTGCATGTGTTTTCTATTTAGAGACCACACATGGATCCACCAGTGTCATTGCATGTGTGTTCTTTTTACTAACAACAACCCGAGTCATTGAAATATGTGTTCTCTTCACAGACCAGACATGGATCCACCAGTGTCATTGCATGTGTACTAACAACAACCAGAGTCATTGCATTTGTGTTCTTTTCACATACCACATATGGATCCACCACTATCATTGCATGTGTGTTCCTTTTACTAACAACAACCAGAGTCATTGCATGTGTGTTCTTTTCACATACCACATATGGATCCACCAGTTGTATTGCATGTGTGCTGTTTTCACAATCCACCTATGGATCCACCAGTGTCATTGCATGTGTGCTCTTTTTACTAACAACAACCAGAGTCATTGCATGTGTGTTCTTTTCACAATCCACCTATGGATCCACTAGTGTCATTGCATCTGTGCTCTTTTTACTAACAACAACCAGAGTCATCGCATGTGTGTTCTCCTCAGAGACCACACATGGATCCACCAGTGTCATTGCATGTGTGTTCTTTTTACTAACAACAACCAGATTCATTGAAATGTGTGTTCTCTTCAGATACCACACATGGATCCACTAGTGTCATTGCATGTATGTTCTCTTCAGAGACCACACATGGATCCACCAGTGTCATTGCATCTGTGTTCTTTTTACTAACAACAACTGGGGTCATTGCATGTGTGTTCTTTTCACATTCCAGATACTGATCCACATGTGTCACTGCATGTGTGCTCTTTTCACAATCCACCTATGGATCCACAGTGTCATTGCATGTGTGTTCTTCTCACATACATGGATCCACTAGTGTCATTGAAATGTGTGTTCTCTTCAGAGACCACACATGGATCCACCAGTTTCAATGCATGTGTGTTGTTTTTACTAACAACAACTGGAGTCATTGCATGTGTGCTCTTTTCACATACCACATATGGATCCATTAGTGTCACTGCATGTGTGCTCTTTTCACAATCCACCTATGGATCCACCAGTGTCATTGCATGTGTGTTCTTTTTACTAACAACAACCAGAGTCATTGCATGTGTGTTCTTTTCACATACCACATATGGATCCACTAGTGTCATTGCATGTGTGTTCTTTTCACAATCCACCTATGGATCCACCAGTGTCATTGCACGTGTGATCTTTTTAATAACAACACCAGAGTCATTGCATGTGTGTTCTCTTCAGAGACCACACATGGATCCACCAGTGTCATTGCATGTGTGCTCTTTTTACTGACAACAACCAGAGTCATTGAATGTGTGTTCTCTTCAAAGACCACACATGGATCCACCAGTGTCATTGCATGTGTGTTCTTTGTACTAACAACAACCAGAGTCATTGAAATGTGTGTTCTCTTTAGAGACAAGGCATGGATCCACCAGTGTCATTGCATGTGTGTTCTCTTCAGAGACCACACATGGATCCACCAGTGTCATTGCATGTCTGTTCTTTTTACTAACAACAACTGGAGTTATTGCATGTGTGTTATTTTCACATACCACATATGGATCCACCAGTGTCATTGCATGTGTGCTCTTTTCACAATCCACCTATGGATCCACCAGTGTCTTAGCATGTGTGTTCTTTTTACTAACACAAAACCAAAGTCAATGTATCTGTGTTCTTTTCACATACCACATATGGATCCACCAGTGTCATTGCATGTGTGTTCTTTTCACAATCCACCTATGGATCCACTAGTGTCATTGCATGTGTGTTCTTTTTACTAACAACAACCAAAGTCATTGTATCTGTGTTCTTTTCACATACCACATATGGATCCACTTGTGTCATTGCATGTGTGTTCTTTTCACAATCCACCTATGGATTGAACGTGTGCTCTTTTTACTAACAACACCAGAGTCATTGCATGTGTGTTCTCTTCAGAGACCACAGATGGATCCACCAGTGTCATTGCATGTGTGCTCTTTTTACTGACAACAACCAGAGTCATTGCATGTGTGTTCTCTTGAAAGACCACACATGGATCCACCAGTGTCATTGCATGTGTGTTCTTTTTACTAACAACAACGAGAGTCATTGAAATGTGTGTTCTCTTCAGAGACCACGCATGGATCCACCATTGTCATTGCATGTGTGTTCTCTTCAGAGACCACACATGGATCCACCAGTGTCATTGCATGTGTGTTCTTTTTACTAACAATAACTGGAGCCATTGCATGTGTATTATTTTCACATACCACATATGGATCCACCAGTGTCATTGCATGTGTGCTCTTTTCAAATTCCACCTATGGATCCACCAGTGTCATTGCATGTGTGTTATTTTTACTAACAACAACCATAGTCAATGTATCTGTGTTCTTTTGACATACCACATATGGATCCACCAGTGTCATTGCATGTGTGTTCTTTTCACAATCCACCTATGGATCCACCAGTGTCATTTCATGTGTGTTCTTTTTGCTAACAACAACCAGATTCATTGCATGTGTGTTCTTTTCACATACCACATATGGGTCCACCAGTGTCATTGCATGTGTGTTCTTTTCACAATCCACCTATGGATCCACCAGTGTCATTGCATGTGTGCTCTTTTTACTAACAACAACCGGAGTCATTGCATGTGTGTTCTCTTCAGAGACCGCCTATGGATCCACAAGTGTCATTGCATGTGTGCTCTTTTTACTAACAACAACCAGAGTCATTGGATGTGTGTTCGCTTCAGAGACCACACATGGATCCACTAGTGTCATTGAATATGTGTTCTTTTTACTAACAACAACCAGAGTCATTGCATGTGTGTTCTTTTCACATACCACATATGGATCCACCAGTGTCATTGCATGTGTGTTCTTTTCACAATCAACCTATAGATCCACCAGTGTCATTGCATGTGTGCTCTTTTTACTAACAACCAGAGTCATTGCATCTGCGTTCTCTTCAGAGACCACACATGGATCCACCAATGTCATTGCATGTGTGTTCTTTTTACTAACAACAACCAGAGTCATTGAAATGTGTGTTCTCTTCAGAGACCACACATGGATCCACCAGTGTCATTGCATGTGTGTTCTTTTTAGTAACAACAACTAGAGTCATTGCATGTGTGTTCTTTTCACATACCCGATATGGATCCACCAGTGTCATTGCATGTGTGCTCTTTTCACAATCCACCTATGGATCCACAGTGTCATTGCATGTGTGTTCTTCTCACATACATGGATCCACCAGTGTCATTGAAATGTGTGTTCTCTTCAGAGACCACACATGGATCCACCAGTATCAATGCATGTGTGTTCTTTTTACTAACAACAACTGGAGTCATTGCATTTGTGTTCTTTTCACATACCACATATGGATCCACTATTGTCATTGCATGTGTGCTCTTTTCACAATCTATCTATGGATCCACCAGTGTCATTGCATGTGTGTTCTTTTTACTAACAACAACCAGAGTCATTGCATGTGTGTTCTTTTCACATACCACATATGGATCCACTTGTGTCATTGCATGTGTGTTCTTTTCACAATCCACCTATGGATCGAACGTGTGCTCTTTTTACTAACACCACCAGAGTCATTGCATGTGTGTTCTCTTCAGAGACCACACATGGATCCACCAGTGTCATTGCATGTGTGCTCTTTTTACTGACAACAACCAAAGTCATTGCATGTGTGTTCTCTTGAAAGACCACACATGGATCCACCAGTGTCATTGCATGTGTGTTCTTTTTACTAACAACAACGAGAGTCATTGAAATGTGTGTTCTCTTCAGAGACCACGCATGGATCCACCATTGTCATTGCATGTGTGTTCTCTTCAGAGACCACACATGGATCCACCAGTGTCATTGCATGTGTGTTCTTTTTACTAACAATAACTGGAGCCATTGCATGTGTATTATTTTCACATACCACAGATGGATCCACCAGTGTCATTGCATGTGTGCTCTTTTCACATTCCACCTATGGATCCACCAGTGTCATTGCATGTGTGTTCTTTTTACTAACAACAACCAAAGTCAATGTATATGTGTTCTTTTCACATACCACATATGGATCCACCAGTGTCATTGCATGTGTGTTCTTTTCACAATCCACCTATGGATCCACCAGTGTCATTTCATGTGTGTTCTTTTTGCTAACAACAACCAGATTCATTGCATGTGTGTTCTTTTCACATACCACATATAGGTCCACCAGTGTCATTGCATGTGTGTTCTTTTCACAATCCACCTATGGATCCACCAGTGTCATTGCATGTGTGCTCTTTTTACTAAAAACAACAAGAGTCATTGCATCTGTGTTCTCTTCAGAGACCACACATGGATCCACCAGTGTCATTGCATGTGTGTTCTTTTTACTAACAACAACCAGAGTCATTGAAATGTGTGTTCTCTTCAGAGACCACACATGGATCCACCAGTGTCATTGCATGTGTTCTTTTTAACAACAACAACTGGAGTCATTGCATTTGATTTCTTTTCACATACCACATATAGATACACCAGTGTCATTGCATGTGTGCTCTTTTCACAATCCACCTATGGATCTACCAGAGTGATTGCATGTGTGTTCTTTTCACATATCACATATGGATCCACCAGTGTCATTGAAATGTGTGTTCTCTTCAGAGACCACACATGGATCCACCAGTGTCATTACATGTGTGTTCTTTTTACTAACAACAAGCAGAGTCATTGCATGTGTGTTCTTTTCACTTACCACATATTGTTCCACCAGTGTCATTGAATATGTGTTCTTTTCACAATCCACCTATGGATCCACCAGTGTCATTGCATGTGTGCTCTTTTTACTAACAACAACCAGAGTCATTGCACGTGTGTTCTCTTCAGAGACCACACATGGATCCACCAGCATTATAGCATGTACATTCTTTTTACTAACAACAACCAGAGTCATTCAAATGTGTGTTCTCTTTAGAGACAACACATGGATCCACCAGTGTCATTGCATGTGTGTTCTTTTTACTAACAACAACTAGTCATTGCATTTGTGTTCTTTTCACATACCACATATGGATCCACTAGTGTCATTGCATGTGTGTTCTTTTCACAATCCACCTATGGATCCACCAGTGTCATTGCATGTGTGTTATTTTTACTAACAACAACTGGAGTCATTGCATGTGTGTTATTTTCACATACCACATATGGACCCACCAGTGTCATTGCATGTGTGCTCTTTTCAAAATCCACCTATGGATCCACTAGTGTCATTGCATGTGTGTTCTTTTTACTAACAACAACGAGAGTCATTGAAATGTGTGTTCTTCAGACCACACATGGATCCATCCACCATTATAGCATGTACATTCTTTTTACTAACAACAACCAGAGTCATTCAAATGTGTGTTCTCTTTAGAGACAACACATGGATCCACCAGTGTCATTGCATGTGTGTTCTTTTTACTAACAACAACTAGTCATTGCATTTGTGTTCTTTTCACATACCACATATGGATCCACCAGTGTCATTGCATGTGTTCTTTTCACAATCCACCTATGGATCCACCAGTGTCATTGCATGTGTGTTATTTTACTAACAACAACTGGAGTCATTGCATGTGTGTTATTTTCACATACCACATATGGACCCACCAGTGTCATTGCATGTGTGCTCTTTCAAAATCCACCTATGGATCCACCAGTCATTGCATGTGTGTTCTTTTACTAACAACAACCAGAGTCATTGAAATGTGTGTTCTTCAGAGACCACACATGGATCCACCATTGTCATTGCCTCGTGTTCTTCAGAGACCACACATGGATCCACCAAAGGTCATTGCATGTGTGCTCTTTTTACTAACGAGAATCGAGCCATTGCATGTGTGTTATTTAACATACCACATATGGATCCACCATTGTCATTGCATGTGTGCTCTTTTCACAATCCACCTATGGATCCACCAGTGTCATTGCATGTGTGTTCTTTTTACTAACAACAACTAAAGTCAATGTATCTGTGTTCTTTTCACATACCACATGGATCCACCGGTGTCATTGCATGTGTGTTCTTTTTACAATCAACCTATGGATCCACCAGTGTCATTTCATTTGTGTTCTTTTAGCTAACAACAACCAGATCCATTGCATGTGTGTTCTTTCACATACCACATGTGGTTCCACCAGTGTCATTGCATGTGTGTTCTTTTCACAATCCACCAATTGATCCACCAGTGTCATTGCATGTGTGCTCTTTTTACTAACAACAACCAGAGTCATTGCATGTGTGTTCTCTTCAGAGGCCACCAATGGATCCACTAGTGTTATTGCATGTGTGTTCTTTTTACTAACAACAACCAGAGTCATTGAAATGTGTGTTATCTTCAGAGACCACACATGGATCCACTAGTGTCATTGCATGTGTGTTCTTTTTACAAACAACAACTGGAGTCATTTCATGTGTGTTGTTTTCACATACCATATATGGATTCACAGTGTCATTGAAATGTGTGTTCTCTTCAGAGACCACACATGGATCCACCAGTATCAATGCATGTGTGTTCTTTTTACTAACAACAACCTGAGTCATTGCATTGTGTTCTTTTCACATACCACATCTGGATCCACTAGTGTCATTGCATGTGTGCTCTTTTCCCAGTCTACCTATGGATCCACCCGTGTCCTTGCATGTGTGTTCTTTTTACTAGCAACAACCAGAGTCATTGCATGTGTGTTCTTTTCACATACCACATATGGATCCACTTGTGTCATTGCATGTGTGTTATTTTCACAATCCACCTATGGATTGAATGTGTGCTCTTTTTACTAACAACAACCAGAGTCATAGCAAGTGTGTTCTCGTGAAAGACCACATATGGATCCACCGGTGTCATTGCATGTGTGTTCTTTTTACTAACAACAACGAGACTCATTGAAATGTGTGTTCTCTTCGAGACCCACATGGATCCACCATTGTCATTGCATGTGTTCTTCGAGACCACATGGATCCACCAGTGTCATTGCATGTGTGTTCTTTTTACTAACAATAACTGGAGCCATTGCATGTGTATTATTTTCACATACCACATATGGATCCACCAGTGTCATTGCATGTGTGCTCTTTTCACATTCCACCTATGGATCCACCAGTGTCATTGCATGTGTGTTCTTTTTACTAACAACAACGAAAGTCAATGTATCTGTGTTCTTTTCACATACCACATATGGATCCACCAGTGTCATTGCATGTGTGTTCTTTTCACAATCCACCTATGGATCCACCAGTGTCATTTCATGTGTGTTCTTTTTGCTAACAACAACCAGATTCATTGCATGTGTGTTCTTTTCACATACCACATATGGGTCCACCAGTGTCATTGCATGTGTGTTCTTTTCACAATCCACCTATGGATCCACCAGTGTCATTGCATGTGTGCTCTTTTTACTAACAACAACCGGAGTCATTGCATGTGTGTTCTCTTCAGAGACCGCCTATGGATCCACAAGTGTCATTGCATGTGTGCTCTTTTTACTAGCAACAACCAGAGTCGTTGGATGTGTGTTCGCTTCAGAGACCACACATGGATCCACTAGTGTCATTGCATGTGTGTTCTTTTTACTTACAACAACCAGAGTCATTGCATGTGTGTTCTTTTCACATACCACATATGGATCCACCAGTGTCATTGCATGTGTGTTCTTTTCACAATCAACCTATAGATCCACCAGTGTCATTGCATGTGTACTCTTTTTACTAACAACAACCAGAGTCATTGCATCTGTGTTCTCTTCAGAGACCACACATGGATCCACCAGTGTCATTGCATGTGTGTTCTTTTTACTAACAACAACCAGAGTCATTGAAATGTGTGTTCACTTCAGAGACCACACATGGATCCACCAGTGTCATTGCATGTGTGTTCTTTTTACTAACAACAACTGGAGTCATTGCATTTGTGTTCTTTTCACATACCACATATAGATACACCAGTGTCATTGCATGTGTTCTCTTTTCACAATCCACCTATGGATCTACCAGAGTCATTGCATGTGTGTTCTTTTCACATATCACATATGGATCCACCAGTGTCATTGAAATGTGTGTTCTCTTCAGAGACCACACATGGATCCACCAGTGTCATTGCATGTGTGTTCTTTTTACTAACAACAACTGGAGTCATTGCATGTGTGTTCTTTTCACATACCACATATGGATCCACCAAAGGTCATTGTGTGAGCTCTTTTCACAATCCAACTATGGATCCACCAGTGTCATTGCATGTGTGTTCTTTTTACTAACAACAACCAGAGTCATTGAAATATGTGTTCTCTTCAGAGACCACACATGGATCCACCAGTGTCATTACATGTGTGTTCTTTTTACTAACAACAACTGGAGTCATTGCATGTGTGTTCTTTTCACGTACCACATATGGATCCACCAGTGTCATTGCATATGTGTTCTTTTCACAATCCACCTATGGATCCACCAGTGTCATTGCATGTGTGCTCTTTTTACTAACAACAACCAGAGTCATTGCACGTGTGTTCTCTTCAGAGACCACACATGGATCCACCAATGTTATTGCATGTACATTCTTTTTACTAACAACAACCAGAGGCATTGAAATGTGTTCTCTTTAGAGACAACACATGGATCCCAGTGTAATTGCATGTGTGTTCTTTTTACTAACAACAACTAGTCATTGCATTTGTGTTCTTTTCACATACCACATATGGATCCACTAGTGTCATTGCATGTGTGTTCTTTTCACAATCCACCTATTGATCCACCAGTGTCATTGCATGTGTGTTCTTTTTACTAACAACAACTGGAGTCATTGTATGTGTTTTTTTCACATACCACGTATGGATCCACCAGTGTCATTGCATGTGTGCTCTTTTCATAATCCATCTATGGATCCACCAATGTCATTGCATGTGTGTTCTTTTTACTAACAACAACGAGAGTCATTGAAATGTGTGTTCTCTTCAGAGACCACTCATGGATCCACCATTGTCATTGCATGTGTTCTTTTCACAATCCACATATTGATCCACCAGTGTCATTGCATGTGTGTTCTTTTTACTAACAATAATTGGAGCCATCGCATGTGTGTTATTTTCACATACCACATATGGATCCACCATTGTCATTGCATGTGTGCTCTTTTCATAATCCACCTATGGATCCACCACGGTCATTGCATGTGTGTTAGCTTTTACTAACAACAACTAAAGTCAATGTATCTGTTCTTTTCACATACCACATATGGATCCACATGTCGTTGCATGTGTGTTCTTTCACAATCAACCTATGGATCCACCAAAGTGTCATTTCATGTGTGTTCTTTAAATAACAACCAGATCCATTGCATGTGTGTTCTTTTCACATACCACATGTGGGTCCACCAGTGATCATCATTGCATGTGTTCTTTTCACAATCCACCTATGGATCCACAGGTTATTGCATGTGTGCTCTTTTACTAACAACATCCAGAGTCATTTCATGTGTTTCTTCAGAGACCACCTATGGATCTACAAGTGTCATTGCATGTGTTCTCTTTTTACTAACAACAACCAGAGTCATTGCATGTGTTTTCAAAGACCACACATGGATCCACTCAGTGTCATTGCATGTGTGTTCTTTTACTAACAACAACCAGAGTCATTGCATGTGTGTTCTTTTCACATACCACATATGGATCCACCAAGGTCATTGCATGTGTGTTCTTTTCACAATCAACCTATGGATCCACCAAGTGTCATTGCATGTATTCTTTTTACTAACAACAACCAGAGTCATTGCATGTGTGTTCTCTTTAGAGACCACACATGGATCCACCAGTGTCATTGCATGTGTGTTCTTTTACTAACAACAACCAGAGTCATTGAAATGTGTGTTCTCTTGGAGACCACATGGATCCTGATTTCAGCATGTGTGTTCTTTTTACTAACAACAACTGAGTCATTGCATGTGTGTTCTTTTCACATACCACATATAGATACACCAAGTGTCATTGCATGTGTGCTCTTTTCACAATCCCCTATGGATCCACCAGAGTCATTGCATGTGTGTTCTTTTCACATATCACATATGGATCCACAAGTGTCATTGAAATGTGTGTTCTCTTCAGAGACACATGGATCCACCGATGTCATTGCATGTGTGTTCTTTTACTAACAACAACTGGAGTCATTGCATGTGTGTTCTTTTCACATACCACATATGGATCCACCAGTGTCATTGCATGTTTGCTGTTTTCACAATCCATCTATGGATCCACCCGTGTCATTGCATGTGTGTTCTTTTACTACAACCAGAGTCATTGAAATGTGTGTTCTCTTCAGAGACCACACATGGATCCACCCATCACATTACATGTGTGTTCTTTTTACTAACAACAACTGAGTCATTGCATGTGTGTTCTTTTTACATACCACATATGGATCCACCATGTGCATGTGTGTTCTTTTCACAATCCACCTATGGATCCACCAGTGTCATTGCATCTGTTCTCTTTTACTAACAACAACCAGAGTCATGGAATGTGTGTTCTCTTCACGCACTACACATGGATCCACCAGTGTTATTGCATGTACATTATTTTTACTAACAACAACCAGAGTCATTGAAATGTGTGTTCTCTTTAGAGACCACATGGATCCACCAGTGTCATTCCATGTGTGTTCTTTTACTAATGTTAACTAGAGTCATTGCATTTGTGTTCTTTTCACATACCACATATGGATCCACTAGTGTCATTGCATGTGTTCTTTTCACAATCCACCCATGGATCCACCATGTCATTGCATGTGTTCTCTTTTCACAATCCACCTATGGATCCACCAGTGTCATTGCATGTGTGCTCTTTTTACTAACAACAACCCGAGTCATTGCATGTGTTCTCTTCAGAGACCACATGGATCCACCAAAGGTCATTGCATGTGTGTTCTTTTTACTAACAACAACCCGAGTCATTGAAATGTGTGTTCTCTTCAAAGACCACACATGGATCCACTAGTGTCACCGCATGTGTGTTTTCTTCAGAGAACACACATGGATCCACAAGTGTCATTGCATGTGTGGTCTTTTTACTAACAACAACTGAGTCATTGCATGTGTGTTTTTCACATAACACATATGGATCCACCGAGTAATAAAGTTGCATGTGTGCTCTTTTCAAAATCCACCTATGGATCCACCAGTGTCATTGCATTTGTGTTCTTTTTACTAACAACAACCAAAGTCATTGTATTGTGTTCTTTTCACATACCACATATGGATCCACCGTTTCATTGCATGTGTGGTCTTTCACAATCCACCTATGTATCCACCAGTGTCATTGAATTGAATGTGTTATTTTTGATAACAACAAATCAGAGTCATTGCATGTGTGTTCTTTTCACATACCACATATGGATCCACCGATTGTCATTGCATGTGTGTTCTTTTCATAATCCATATGGATCCACCGGTGTCATTGCATGTGTGCTCTTTTCACTAACAACAACCGGAGTCATTGCATGTACTTCTATTTAGAGACCACCTATGGATCCACAAGTGTCATTGCATGTGTGCCTTTTACTAACAACAACTAGATTTGCATGTGTGTTCTCTTCAGAGACCACACATGGATCCACCAGTGTCATTGCATGCGTGATCCTTTTACTAACAACAACCAGAGTCATTGCATGTGTGTTCTCTTCAGACACCACACATGGATCCACCGGTGTCATTGCATGTGTGCTCTTTTTAGTAACAACAACCAGAGTCATTGAAATGTGTGTTCTCTTCAAATACCACACATGGATCCACCAGTGTCATTGCATGTGTGTTCTCTTCAGAGACCACACATGGATCCACCAGTGTCATTGCATGTGTGTTCTTTTTACTAACAACAACTGGAGTCATTGCATGTGTGTTATTTTCACATACCACATATGGATCCACCAGTGTCATTACATGTGTGCTCTTTTCACAATCCAGCTATGGATCCACCAGTGTCATTGCATGTGTGTTCTTTTTACTAACAACAACCAAAGTCATTGTATTTGTGTTCTTTTCACATACAACATATGGATCCACCAGTGTCATTGCATGTGTATTCTTTTCGCAATCCACCTATGGATCCTCTAGTGTCATTGCATGTGTGTTCTTTTCACAATCCACCTACGGATCCACCAGTGTCATTGCATGTGTGTTCTTTTCACATACCACATATTGATCCACTAGTGTCATTGCATGTGTGTTCTTTTCACAATCCACCTATGGATCCACCAGTGTCATTGCATGTGTGCTCTTTTTACTAACAGCAACCAGAGTCATTGCATGTGTGTTCTGTTCAGAGACCACACATGGATCCATCACAAGTGTCATCAGACGCTTGTTTCTTTTACCTAACAACAACAAGAATACTGAGTCATTGCATGTGTTCTGTTTAGACACCACACATGGATCCACCGATGTCATTGCATGTGTGTTCTTTTACTCAACAACAACTGAGTCATTGCAGGTGTAAATTTCTTTTCACATACCACAAATGTATCCACCGTAAAGGTTATCATTGCATGTGTGTTCTTTTCATTAATCCAACCTATGGATCCACCACTCAAAGTTGTCATTGCATGTGTGCTCTTTTTACTAACAACAACTATCTGAGTCATTGCATGTGTGTTCTCTGTAGAGACCACCTATGGATCCACAAGTGTTGGCATTGCATGTGTGCTCTTTTTACTAACAACAACAGAGTCATCAGATGTGTGTTTCTGCCCTTGAGAGACCACACATGGATCCACCTTGATAGGTCATCGCATGTGTGTTCTTTTTACTAACAACAACCAGAGTCATTGCAACGTGTAGTTATCTTTCGGTTGTAGACACGCCATGGATCCCACCAGTGTGTCTGCATTGCATGTGTTCTCTT
>JAJUPC010000850.1:0-43683 GCA_023614405.1 Avena insularis
CAGGACCTCTTTTAGATGCGAGCCTATCCGAGATAGTGCATCTGCTTCCTCGTTTCTGCTCGAGGATGTGTTGAACCTCAAACCCTTGAGCGATTTAGATAAATCATCCGACAACTTTATATGTTGCCATGTGTTTATTTGCATTACAAATATCCAAAACTTGCGAGCAACAAGATCCGAATCTCCGTAACACATCAAGCGTCGGATGCCAATATCTTTAGCAATCCAGTTCCATGTAGCAGTGCTTCATACTTGGCAATATTATTTGTCATTTGTGAAGTGGATCTGCAACACATATAGAAGTTTATCACCTTGGGGTGATTTGAGCACCACCTTGACCCCGAGCCCCCACGAGCCTTAGATCCATCAAAATATAGGTTCCAATATTCTGACTTAGGAGGGTCATATTTTCCTTCGTCTCTCCAATCAACAACAAAGTCGGCAAGGATTTGGGATTTGATTCTGTCAAGGTTTGTACTCAATATCGAAAAAGCTCTATGCCCCATTTGGCGGCGTCCTTTGGCGTCACTATTGTTAATTATATCTCTAAGTGGGGCTGTGATCACCACGGTAATTGAATGCTCCTAAAAGAGTGTAAGTAGCTTACGAGATGCTAGGAAAACACCGTAAGCCAACTTTTGATAGTCACGGATACGCTGTTTTGATTCTGTTAGGACCTCGTGACAAAGTAAATCGAATGACGCACAGTGTTCCTGATTTTCCTCCGGTCTCTCCACCACCATGATGATACTAACGACTTTGTTTGTCGCAGCAAGATAAAGCAACATCGGTTTCTGTGGTTCCGGTGCAGCAAGGATAGGAGTAGATGAGAGTACATTCTTTAGGACTTGTAACACAGCTTTAGCTTCGTTGGTCCACACAAAATCCTTGGTCTTTTTCAGGAGTTTGTATAATGGTGTGGCTCTTTCACCGAGAAACCGGCTTACAAACCATTGACCGATACAACGAGTTAGTCTTTGTATGTCCTTCAGACGAGTTGGCCTGGAAATATTGAGTATAACCTTGATTTTGTCTCGGTTCACCTCTATGCCTCTTTGAGACACGATGAAACCTAACAATTTTCCGACTGGGATTCCAAAGAAGCATTTCTTCGGGTTAAGCATGATGTTGTATTTTTTGTAGATTGGCAAGCGTTTCCTCCAAGTCGAAATCAACGTTTCCTTCTTTTGGACATCAAATATCATCCGCGTATGCATGTACATTGCGTCAGGTTGGTCATGGAACAACGCTGCATCGTCTTGTTGGTAGGTAGCTCCGCGTTCTTTAGCCCAAAAGGCATCATAACAAGCGAAGGTTCGAAGGGGTTATGAATGAAGTCTTGACTTTGTCCGATTCCTTCATCGGTTGGTGATAACGGAATATCGTCGAGAAAGCAGAGGAGTTCCGAGCCTGCCATAGAATCGATAACAGTCAATCCTAAGCGGAAGCCGAGCAGATCTTGGACAAGCCTTGTTCAAAGCGATTATAATCAACACACATCCTTAAATCGTGGTGTCCTTTTTAGGAACCATTACGAGTTGGCCGACCACTCAATGTGGATGACCTCTTCTATGAATCAAGCTAACTTTCGAGCCGTGCTAGTTCCTTAGCTATTGCCTTACGCTTTTCATCGCGAAACATCGTAAGGACTGTTTAACGAGTTTAAGCGTTCGGGTTTACATTTAAAGAGTGCTTGGCAAGTTCCCTAGGTACTCCGGTCATGTCAGATGGCTGCCATGCGAAGATATCTTGTTTTGCTTTGAGGAATTTTGAGATAGCAAATCCTTCCGGGAATCTTGTAGCTCTGATGCATGGTCAAAGCACTTTGGGCCGCATTATATATCATCATTTTAAGCGTAGCACCTCTATATTGGAGTTGATCCTATGCCTTCGTCATTCAGGATAGAGATGCGTCCAGTGTCGGTTGTGGCTGCGATGCCTTGGAACCATAATTGACTTCGCCACCTCCTCCACCACGGCGCCTCCATTGCCTCCACAGGGGCTGTTGTGATAGCTACTTGGCGGAGAAGGTGGAGCAGTGAGTTATTTCCGGCTGATCGCGGCCTCCATCCGAATATCATTATTCGGTTCGGGGAGGGTCTTCATTGTGCGAGCCCTGCCGGCTTGTCTCGGCATGGTGTCCGTCGTTCCTTAAATCCGTCATCCAGATGGCTTGCATGTCTAGGAGGTGGCATTCTTTGTCGGTCTTCCTCCTGACGTTTCTCTTTATCATCGTCCCTGTGGTCTTTCGACTCTCACCGGGGCGGGTTCCTCGGATTCAGTACAACAATTGCTTCTTGCTCCATATTGGGTTAACGTTCGCCCGATCCACGGGCGACTTTAATGGTGCTATCCGAAGATCCGGTTCTTGAGTAATTGTCCTCCGTGATCGGAACGATGATGCTGCTCTGGAATGCACCGAGTCTTACATTAGCCCATGCGGGTCTATGCGACCTTTCGGAATCGAGACCAGCTTTTGACTTCCAGACATGGTGACCTTTTGCTACTCCAGTCTCTTGTTGAGTAATTTGATTCCCAACTGGATCTCCTCCGGGCCTGGATTAGCCGATAGAATTTCTCGGGCTGCCACGGTGTTCTGTACTAGGGTTGGATATACCCAATCCCCTTTGCTATCTTTCCGAGGCTTCCCCATTTCTTCTCCGAAAAGGACGTCGTGAATCTGCAGGAATTGGTTGTCATTAGTATGACGCTTCCTGGTCTTCTAGTATTACACAGGTTGTACTTCTCCGCAGATGCTATCGTTTCTTTTCCTCCTCAATGTTTTGGCTTCATCGAGGAGTACTTGACGATGCGCTTCTAGGGCATGTGCCCTCTCGTCTAGTTCTTTGGCGTAAGTTACGCAGCTGCAAGGAATATGTGTGGTTAATGCGGCATCGATGAGTTTACGTGCACCTTCAGTGATCACGTGTCCATCCATCGACTCTTATTTTTTGGGCTCGTCTAGGATAAGTGCTCCATCCGAGTCTTCCTCATATTCCTCGGCAATCACCTCCTCTTCCAGAGGGTCTTTTGTCGGGTTCTTATTCTTTTTATTCTTCTTCTTTGCCTTCTTGGCAGCGCCAGTACCAAAGACATCTTCGGGTCTGTTTCCCGGAGTCAAGCTCTGATCGGTACTTTCGGACATCTGGACTTCGGTATTATCTCGGACTTCCATGTCATCCTGCGCTTTGGGGGAATGTTCCCCGGATCCTTCATCCATGGCTTCTCCTTCCTCTGCAGCTTTGGAGTTATACTCCTCTTCATATTCCGTGGAGAACTTTCGGAAATCTGCTGACGTCATTGATTCATCCGAGGATGCGGGTACATCGGCGTTTGTTCCATTTGCCTCCAGCACCGAGTTGGTGTTGTCTCCAGCATCGGCAGAGCCGGATCCGGATCCCACATATCCGACGAAGTGCGACGCGTGCTTCCTGAGGTACATGCGGCTCTCATGATCGGCTTCATATAAACTTTTGATGGTCTCGAGAATTGCATCTATGCCTGAGTTTTGCATTATCATACGTCGCAGCGTGTACCTCGAAGGCACTGTTTGTCCCGGCGTCATCGGGCCGGAATCAATGTCATTACTATGCTCCTCTTGGATTTCGACTTGACATGTGGAGTCGATCTAGGATTCGGTCTTTCAAGAGATCCACTCGATTCGACTTGGACAGCTAGGCACTGCTTGAGCTTGGATTTATCCACTATCTCCGCAACTGGTGTGAGGTGGGTGGGATTTGGGTTTTCTGAGATCTGGAACTCTACCGCCTCTGCGGACAAAGGGGATCCAGAAGTTTCTTCTGCCTCTATCATCACCGTTGGGGTGGGTGGGACAGGTTCAGCAAAACCGATGTAAACATCGATCTCGCCAAAAGACATGATGGTGTAGGCGGTCACAGCCTCCTAGCGAGAATCCAGGTCTCGTCGAAACGATGAGAGGGCGTCTCTGGCGTGAGGATGCGACCGATGGTGATAGTCTCGCCGATTCCGATTCTTGCAGATTCCAGCTTGCAGATCCGAGCTCACTTGCCCCACGGTGGGCGCCAACTGTCGTCGATTGATGACAAATCGCCATGAGGGGTCCTCGAGGCATCTGGAAGAGAGGTGTGAGGCGTGGTGTTCGGGATGGTGAGCACACAAGTTTACCTAGGTTCAAATCCATGACTTTGGGCGAATCCTTCTCCGCTATGATCGATGTCTGGCGAGCGGAATATAGGTTACAAGGTTCGCTGTGTGAGTTGAGATTGTAGACTATTGAGGGTGCCCTAAAGGCTCTCCCTAGGACGACTTATATAGATATCCGGCCTAGGGTTTACAAGAGAGATCTATCCGGCTATGACTAAGAGTCAGTTATAGAGTACATCTTGAACTACGAGTAACCCTATGGGCCTAAGTCGGTAAGTCTTATGGGCCTTCCCGTAGCCGGATTGGACTTCATCTCTTCTCCCTGACTGGGCCGCCCGTGAAGCAAAGCTCTAACCCGAAGTGGGCCACCCTGGTCAGTGAGGAACTGTGAGGATACCGAAAAGTATATCCCCAACAGCCGCCACTTTGTGGTCACCTTGGACTAGAAGCGAGGCAACGTGCGAGGCCGCTGCGCCAAACCACCGTCCCTAGCTCAACCCTACCACCCATGGTCCACCCCTCGATCAACCCCAGCCCTCGGACCACTCCCCAGCGTTGCTGCCCTTTTCTCTCTGTGAGATCGCCAGAGCGCGATAGCCGCCAGCATGCAGCAGACCACGCCTTGATGCCATACGGCGCACGCCGCACCGCCGCAACCCCAGCACCCCGCCAGACACGCTCGTGCACCGCCGCGCGACCCAGAGTCACCAAGCGCCGCGTCGAGCACCGCCTCTGTCTCCCAAAGCACGCGATGCTCCCGACCATATGCCACCGCCCCTAGCCGCGCCATTGTGCTGTAGCTGACCACCAGGGAACCGCCCATCGTCCTCCTACCTCACCCATGCGAATAGCCCCCTATCACCGTAAATCACCGACGAGCTCATACACCTCTTGGTCTCACCGTCGCGCCTATATAAGCAGGCCTTCCCAGCACGAATTCCTCACACCATTCCACTCCCCTCTCTCCCCTGAACATTTCCCCCTTCTCGCCGGAGCCGCTCGAGCCGTAGTTCGCCAGTACACTGAGAGCCCTTCTGAGAGAAGGAACCTTCTACGTCGATTCCGTCCACACAGCCCTACCGTGACCTACTTGAAGTCCGCCGTCGCCGTCCAGTTCGATCGCCCGCCTCACCGCACTATCTGGAGCCCTGGTACGTCTCGAGTAGACCCCCACCGGCCGTTTAGGGGTCGGTCTCGCCGGCGACGAGTCCATCGTCAACGACGACTGTCAGTCGTTGATCCGCGTTCTAATCGTGTGGCCCAGATCGCTAGATACCGTTTGGGTTTAAGTCTCGCTGAAAGCGGGACCAACCTGTCGGCCCTCTGCGTCGCTGAGTGTCACTGGGCCGGCCCATTTCCTTTCCCGTGCTAGCCCACGAATTCAAATAAGTGTTTTTCTATTTAAGTTTAAATCCAATTATGTCCCTTAGTTCAAAAATCAATTCAGGAAGATTTACTAAACCAAATTGAGTGATTCCAATTTTGTTGGAAAGCCTCTGAAAAGATCTATCCAAGTCCGTTGGATTTAATTCATTTAGAGTTAGAGATATCTCCTAGTAAAAATAACAAGACAAAAGCATTTGCACATTCAAACATTTTTATAAAATCAACCATAATATCTTTTGAGTTGATTCCAACTCTCAAAAATCACATTTAACCATACCTATCTGAATATGTAATAATATTAAGGTTTACATGCAGTGACTTTGGACTAGTACTAAATTAGTGCTATATAGGCATTTCTAGTCACTTTAAATCATTAAATATTAAACTTAAACTTATTAAAATGTGATCCAACCTTTAAATCACATTCCCATATGTTAGAATATGTGGTGATTACATGTGTCCACATGATCCCATATTTTAAACTGGAGAATATTAAATCTTAGTTAATTTCAATGAGTAGAAATTACTTTTCTCAAATAAAAAGAATGAAGCTAGTTAATAAAACCTTGTGATGATAATAGGTCATCAAATGTGTGCCTTAGTGTGCTAAGTAGACTAGTTAAGTATTGTTTGGTGATTCTGTATCCGTATGTATTTATAGGCGATGAAATGCACCAAGCTTTAGGAGGAGGAGTTATACCAAGAGGAGGAGGAAGAAAACTTCAACCACTACACCAACCAAGGCAAGATATTGTTAGCAAGCTAGAATTAAGCTAGATAACCTAAGCAAGATGCAATAGGCATTCTTTGGTTATACCACTTTGACTAGTACCTACCCCAAGTTTTATTTTCAAGCTTTTACTTTCTTTACTTTACCAAAGTCCCTTACTTGTTTGAAGGTAGCATAAAAAGTATAAAACTTGATCTATCTAGATAACCTTAGATGTCATTCTATGGCATGAGATTGAGATTAGCATCCCACCTTAGTGAACACTCTTAACTTAGTAGTTTAGAGCTAAACCAAAACTTGATTCACTTTAGATGGGATTACTTGGTGAAAATGAATTGTGAAAACCTTGGAATGATGAGTCATTCTATTGAGATGTTTTGACATGTGTTGAGAAACACAAATGGTTTATGATGATGAAAATGTTGAGGCATGAGCCTTAGCCCGTTTACAAAACTGATGGTTGGATTCGGATGCGATACCATTCCAATTTTACCGTACAACCACAACACCTAAATTGGGTAAGGCTTAGCCGGAAGTTTATATGCATTAGTATTAGTTCCCTCGCGGGATAGGTTTGAGTTGAGGCTACCTCTTAATGTTGTCCACCTATGCAGTGCCCAAGGTGACAGATGGTCATGGTTGGGAGGCCATACTCATAGGAGAGGTGCTTATACTAGGGTGTGTAAAGGAAAGGTTATGTTTGATTATCTGCATACTAAGTATGATGATTCAGGTTTATCCCTGACAGATGTATCGAATCTTGTGGTGAAAGTGTACCACCTCTGTAGAGTGTCAAACTATTCGAATAGCCGCGTCCATGGTTATGGGCGGTTAGATAGCCATCTTGTTCCGTTGTTAGATGTTTTCAAAATGACTTATGAAATGAATGATGAATCTTGACTTGACCACAACAGGGTTGTGAATATGACACTAGCTTCCCAACTTAAGTGATTCTAGAACTTTATTTTATCTTTCTTTGTTTCTGAACTCGACAGGTTTCAAACTTAACTTTACAAATACACTTAGAATTAGCAATCCCACTAGAACTACCTTACTTGTTAGTAATAGTTTGCGAGTACTTAAAGAGTACTCATGGCTTTTGTCCCTAGCTATTCTGATGGCCAGACTATGAAGGTGACTACCAAGATGAAGGATAGTGATGGCTCATTGTTAATTTAGATCTCGTTGGGAACCCCAAGAGGAAGGTATGATGAGCACAGCATCAAGTTTCCCTCAGTTATGAAACCAAGGTTTAATCGAACCAGTAGGAGCAAGGAAACACCCCAAAGGTGTTGCTAGTTGAGCTTTGGTAGGGCGCACTACCGGTGCTAGTAGCAACGTGGAGACCTGCACAACACAACGACAGAACTTTGTCCCCAACTTGCGATGAGGTTGTCAAGCTCACTGTGATTTGCTGAAAACAAAGGATTAAACGTATCGAATGGAAGGAAGTAATAGTTTGCAGAAAGTAAACACAAAGAAGTAAACAATTTATAGATTGTATGTAAAGAAAGGACCGGGATCCATAGTTCACAAGAGGTGGCTCTCCTTAAGATAGATAACATGCTGGGTGAACAAATTACAGCTGGGAAATTGACAAACATCGAGAAAGCAACACATGCATATACTAATCATCTTTACTCCTTTGGAACTTGATTGGGCATTACAACATTATACATAGACCGCCATCCAACTACATCTATGACTAATAATCCACCTTGATTTATCATCCGAACCCCTCCGTATTAAGTTGCAAACAGCAGTTATTGCTTTACAATTGCGTGTAAAGTAAACAATACGATTGTTCTATGAACAAAGGATTGTTGTTTTCTCCCTAGTAGCAACAGCACATCTAGTACCTTAGAGATTTCTGTCATTCCCCAGTTACTAGAGGCATGAACCCACTATCGAGCATAAATACTAACTCTTGGAGTTGCTAGCATCTACTTGGCCAAGATAGCTACTAACAACGGAAAGCATGCAAGATCTCAAATAACAAAGACATGATAGAATCAATAATCAATCTGAAATAGCATCTCAATATCCGCCGGATCCTGCAAACACAACATGCGGAATTACAAATAGATGATCTTGATCATGAGCCGGAGCTCACAAGATCTAAACATGAAAGCACAAAGGAGGAGAACCAGCCATCTAGCTACTACATGGATCCGTAGTCAAGGATGAACTACTCACATCACACGAGGCTTGCATGGTGATGAAGAAGGCCTCGGTGAATTCCCTCTCCGGCAGGTCTTTGGGAAGAGCTTGATCCTCCCCGATCTAGGGATGGAGATGACGGCGGCTACACACTCTTTCGTGGATTTTTTGATCAGGTCCTTAGGGTTTTCGTCCCGAGGGCATCTTAGAGGCGGAAGGAAAGGCCGAGAGGGTGCCTGGGATGGCCACACCACCCCTGGCGCGACTATGCCTGGCCCGTGCAGCCAGGTGGTGTGGTGGCCCCCTGGCTCCTCTCCGTCTCGTATTCTGGCATCTGGTGACTTCTAGAAAAATAGGCACTTTGGCTTTTATCCCGTCCAATTCCGAGAATATTCATTTTCTGACTTTCCTAGAACCAAAAAACAGCAGAAAACAGGCAGCTGGCACTATGGCTCTTGTTAATAGGTTAGTCCAAGAAATCATATGAAAAGTACTCCAAAGTGTGGACAAAACACAAGAAAGTGGATAAAACCAAGTATGGAACATCAAAAATTATAGATACATTTGCAATGTATCAACATCCCCAAGCTTAACTCCTTCTCGTCCCCGAGTAGGTAAGTGATAAAAAGAAAGAATAATTTTTGAGGTGACATGCACCATAAAGACTTGATCAAAGTATTTGTAAAACATTCAAAGCTGGGATCATAGTACTTCAATCATAACATGAAAGACAAAGTTCTAGCAATAAGACAAAGAAACTATGATGCAACATGAAAAGGCACAAACAAAAGATTCATGAATAACAATGCTTTGCAAGGCGTTTATTTGTTTCACATAAAGAAAACATAGCATAATAGTATTCAGCTTGTCCCTCAAAGAGTAGCAAATATAAATGCATAGGACACCTTCAAAGTTCATAAGAGTGACTAGATATAAATAGTTTAAAACAAGCAATATAAAGAGCTTTTGTAAAAAGAAGTAGGGATTCAAGTCTCATAAAGAGCTTCCAAAAATTATGGTACTTATAGCTTTCAGCTCTCATTGCCCCTATCATAAGCATCTTGAAGTGATTAAGGTTAAAGTGAACAAACTATGGTGTACATGCTTGATGAAGTATAAGTCAAAAATCTCATGTCCCTTGTATCTGAGGTAGCTCCTCATGATACTCAAGTTTAGTCCTTTGGTAAGTTCTTGTCGTAAGTACATGTGTATCATAGAGAACCGCCATAGCAGGGTACCTTGCCCGATGATACAGAAGAATCCCCATATCAAAATGACAAGGCAAGCAGACAACGAGCATCTCAGCAATCTTCTTATTTACTATGGGAATATGGTGCTTTTTCTGTCTTTCCTCTTTTCATAATCTCTTTTTTTTTCTTTTTCTCTTTTTCTCAATATAGGACTCTCTTTTTATATGAAGAATGCTTCATAGACAGCTCATTATGGTTACGCTGCAGGTTTCCACCATGTCAGCATGGATTAGACCAGTGGCCCAGGCATTTATCTAACACCTATACATAACTCCATGGACTTACAAGCTCCCCTTTCATCTCACACCGACGACATCCATAAACAAAAGAGCATGATATCAACTAGGTACAAGTACCAAGTGCAATGTTGAAAGCGTTCCCCATGACAACATGGTTCTGCTAATTCCCAATAAATAAGTGCAAGCATATACAACATAGACGACACAATGGTTCAAGTTTATTAAGGGCAAGAAAAGTAAAGTGTGCCATCAAGTTCGTGAGAGCTTTAATCACTAGTTTTCTCATAACAAGTTTAATTCGGAAGGTAAACAAAAGCATGAATATACTTGGAATAGCATAAGCTAGTAGGTAGGTATGGTGGACTCTTTGGAATAACTTGGTTTAAGGAGTTGGATGCATGAGTGGAACTCATACTTGGTTGTGGAGGCTAGCAAAAAGGCGGGAGCGACAAACTAAGAAAGCAATAATAGCCATAATCATGCGGAGGACAAAACATCATTGATCAAAGCATAAAGTGATACTACACGTTGAAAACTAAAGGATCATAGAGGCTACGGTGACTTGAGATAGTCATAACAGGGTGTGAGCATGTGCCAAGTTAACCCAAGCATCAAAGGAGAATACCACTATACTATGCTTTAATATGCTAAAACAACGCATGATTCATCCAAGGCACATTAAGAAATCTCAATTGTTTATAATGATTCATGCTACAGAAAAGAATACTAAGCATAAATCCAAAACAATATCAAGCATGGCATGAGAAAGCATAGGCCACAGTCAAAAATGATCTCTCTTTACCACTTAAGCATGAACTTTCCTACTCTTTTACAATCCAAACCAAACTATTTGCAAACCAAAGTATGAAAGAGGGGGTCCAACCAATTTATTCAGAAAACTAAGAAAACCAAGCAAACAAAAAACCAAAAGCAACGAAAAAGAAGGCGGCTCCAAGAACAACACAAGCCTGCATGAAACAATAAAAATGAAGCGTTTGGAAGAAACACGGAATTTTATTGATGAAGAAGGAGGCCTTGGGCATCCCCAAGCTTTGGCGCTTACTTCTTGGATATTTCTTGGGGTGACACAGCGTGGCATCCCCAAGCTTGAACTTTAGTCCATTCTTCATCTCATTACTCATTCCTTCCATACACCTGAAATTTTTTCCTTCATACAAAACTTCACACAATCTTTATTAGCAACATTAGTGCACTCAAGATAAAAGGTCTTAAGGTTCAGTTCCAACACCAAATAAACTTCCATTAGAACAATATCTACTGTAGCACTTCCCTCAAAAATCTCAATTCCCCAAAAGAACTCAAAAAGGAACCAACAAGAAGCAAATGCAGAAAATGGCAGAAATCTGTCAAAACAGACCAGCAGGTAAAGAGGAATTTCTTCGAAGACCTTCTGTTGCTCAAATCAAAAAGTGTTGAACTAACAAAGGTTAGATAACAACCTGGGGCAGAAGCACAAAAATTCACGCCTCAAAAAGACGTTCAGATATTTTGAATTTTACGGTGAAGCACAAAAATCTGATTCAGGACAGCAACTTTCCCAATCATTACTTCTCTCATTAGAGGTTACTCTTGGCACAAAAAGCAAATAGAAAGGATAAGGCAGTTATTGCTGAAGTAATAACTTCCAAGACTCATCTAAAACTTTTGTGTTATCTCCCAATAAGTACTTTTCTTTAACGCCTTTAAGTTAGGCATAAGAAGCAAAGAAAGAATCAAGTGTTCTCAAATGAAGAAGCATTAAGACCAAATTTTGTTTTCATAGGAGAAGCAAAAGAAATATTCTCTCTCTTCTTAGGGAAGTGTTCTATACCTTTATTGAGTGGGAGTTGATATTTAATGGTGCCTTCTTTCATATCAATAATGGCACCAACAGTTCTAACAAAAGGTCTTCCCAAAGTAATAGGGCAAGAAGCATTGCATTCAACATCCAAAACATAGAAATCAACAGGGACATAGGCATTGTTAACCATAATAAGAACATCATTAATACTCCCCATGAGTTTCTTTTTAGCATTATCATCAAGTGGGACATTCAAATAACAATCTCCAAGTGGTGGCAATTCAAGCATATCATAAACCCTTCTAGGCATAATAGAAACACTACTGTCAAGATCACATAAAGCTTTGAAATCAAAATCATTCACTTTCATATTAATGATGGGTTCCCAACAATCTTCTTGTTTTATAGGAATAGAAGCTTTATGTTTCATCTTTTCTTCTTTAATTTTTATGAGGGCATCAGTAATGTGTTTTATAAAGGCCATATTCATAGCACTAGCATTAGGACTTTTAGCAAGCTTTTGTAGTAACTTAATAACTTCAGAGATATTGCAACCATCAAGATCAAAATCAAATTTATCATCAAAAGTAGTAGAACTATTACTAGCTTCAACATTAGTGGTAGTGATAGTAGAAGCACAAACATTTCTAGCAAGTTCATCTTATCTTTCCCACTTAGCATGCAATTCAGCTAATAGTCGAACATTTTCATCAATTCTAACTTGTATGTCATTAGTAGCAGCAAAAGGATTATCAATAGTTTCAGGTTTAGCAGCCATTTCATTCAAAGAAGATTGAGCTTCATCCAATGATGCTATATTTCTTTCAGCATTAGAGAGTTTTTCCTCAATAGTTTTATTGAAAGCAGTTTGTTTACTAATAAAGTCCTTAAGCATAACTTCAAGTTCAGAGGGTGCACTCCTATTATTGTTGTAGGAATTTCCATAAGCATTACCATTGTTGGGAGGATATGGCTTATAATTGTTCTTACCAAAATTGTTCCTATAAGCATTATTGCCAAAATTATTATTTCTTATGAAGTTCACATCAACTTGCTCTTCTTGAGCAACCAAAGAGGCTAAAGGAACATTATTTGGATCAATATGGGCTTTCCCATTAACAAGCATAGATATAATAATATCAATCTTATCACTCAAGGAGGAAGTTTCCTCAACAAAATTTACCTTCCTACCTTGTAGAGCTCTCTCAGTATGCCATTCAGAATAATTAACCATCATATTGTCCAGAAGTTTTGTTGCAGCACCCAAAGTGATGGTCATAAAGGTACCTCCAGACGAATCCAATAGGTTCCTTGAAGAATAGTTCAATCCTGCATAATTTTTGGATGATCATCCAATCAGATCCATGAGTGGGACAATTCTTAACCAAAGATTTCATTCTTTCCCAAGCTTGAGCAACATGTTCATTATCAGATTGTTTAAACTTCATTATTTCACTTCTCGTAGATATAATCTTAGCAGGAGGATAGTATTTTCCAATAAAAGCATCTTTGCACTTAGTCCAAGAATCAATACTATTCCTAGTTAAGGAATTCAACCATTCTTTATCTTTTCCTCTCAAAGATAAAGGAAAAAATTTCAGCTTAATAATATCACCATCTACATCCCTATGCTTTTGCATCTCACAAAGTTCAACAAAGTTATTTAGATGGGTAGCGCATCTTCATTACCAATACTAGAAAATTGTGTTCTCATAACAAGATTGAGCAAAGCAGGTTTTATCTCAAAGAAATTATCTTCAGTCATAGGTGGAGCAATAGGTGTGCTCATAAAATCATTGTTGTTGGTGCTAGTGAAGTCACACAACTTAGTGTTTTCAAGGGTAGTCATTTTTTGGGTTTTCAAATAAGAAAGAAAACTAGTAAAACTAATTTTTTGTGTTTTTGATAAAGAAACAAGCAAACAAAGCAAAAAGAAACTAAGCAAAACAAAATTAACAAAGTAAAGAGATTGGTTATGAGGGAATCCCCTTGTGAAGATGTCCTTGACTCCCCGGCAATGGCGCCAGAAAAATGCTTGATGGCTCAGTGTTGATGTAGAGCTCGTTGGAAACCCCAAGAGGAAGGTATGATGAGCAAAGCAGCAAGTTTCCCTCAGTTATGAAACCAAGGTTTAATCGAACAAGTAGGAGCAAGGAAACACCCCAAAGGTGTTGCTAGCTGAGCCTTGGCAGGCGCACCGATGCTAGTAGCAACATGGAGACCTGCACAACACAACCACAGAACTTTGTCCCCAACTTGGATGAGGTTGTCAATCTCACCGTGTTTTGCTAAAAACAAAGGATTAAACGTATCGAATGGAAGGAAGTAACATTTTGCAGAAAGTAAACACAAAGCAGTAAACAATTTATAGATTGTATGTAAAGAAAGGACCGGGATCCATAGTTCACTAGAGGTGGCTCTCCTTAAGATACATAACATGCTGGGTGAACAAATTATAGCGGGGCAATTGACAAACATCGAGAAAGCAACACATGCATATACTAATCATCTTGACTCCTTTGGAACTTGATTGGGCATTACAACATTATACATAGACCGCCATCCCACTGCATCTATGACTAATAATCCACCTTCAGGTTATCATCCGAACCCCTTCCAGTATTAAGTTGCAAGCAACAGATTATTGCTTTACAATTGCGTGTAAAGTAAACAATACGATTGTTCTATGAACAAAGGATTGTTGTTTTCTCCTAGTAGCAACAACACATCTAGTACATTAGAGATTTTTGTCACTTCCCCAGATTACCAGAGGCTTGAACCCACTATCGAGCATAAATACTAACTCTTGGAGTTGCTAGCATCTACTTGGCCAAGATAGCTACTAACAACGGAAAGCATGCAAGATCACAAATAACAAAGACATGATAGAATCAATAATCAATCTGAAATAGCATCTCAATATCCATCGGATCCCCGCAAACACCACATGCAGAATTACAAATAGATGATCTTGATCATGAACGGAGCTCACAAGATCTAAACATGAAAGCACAAAGGAGGAGAACCAGCCATCCAGCTACTACATGGATCCGTAGTCCAAGGATGAACTACTCACGCATCACACGGAGCTTGCATGTGATGAAGAAGGCCTCGGGTGAATTCCCTCTCGACATGGTGCTTGGGAAGAGCTTTAGATCCCTCCCGATCTAGGGATGGAGATGACGGTGGCTACAGACTCTTTCGTGGATTTTTTGATCAGGTCCTTAGGGTTTTCATCCTGAGGGCATCTTATATGCGGAAGGAGAGGCCGAGAGGGTGCCTGGGCTGGCCACACCACCCCATGGCGCGGCCAGGCCTGGCCCGTGCGGCCAGGTGGTGTGGTGGCCCCTGGCTCCTCTCCGTCAAAATGCGGCATCGATGACTTCCGAAAAAATAGGCACTTTGGATTTTGTCCTGTCCAATTCGAGAATATTCATTTCGACTTTCCTAGAACCAAAAACAGTGGAAAATAGGCAATGACCGTGGCTCTTATTAATAGGTTAGTCAAGAAATCATATGAAAAGTACTCCAAAGTGTGGACAAAACACAAGAAAGTGGATAAAACCAAGCATGGAAGATCAAAAATTATAGATACATTTGCAATGTATCAAACAGCAGGACGGCTATGATAACTAGGACTATCTTCCATCGTCAGCATTACTGTGCCCTTGAAGATGGACCCCACACGCTTATTATTTATTCCTTTGCTTGTTGTATTAAAATTTGGATCATGAGATCCTTTATTCATGTAAGACCTTATATTGGTTTGTAATGGATGATGTACTGTGATATCCAATCTGTTATGTCTCGCAAAAATGGTAATCCCGAGATTGTGATGTATGACATAACAGGCATTTGGGATTAAAAATCCGGGTGTTGACAAGTTGGTATCAGAGCCATCCTGACCATAGGAGACCCTAGTTAGAATGGACGTCCGAACAAAAAAACTTAGTTTCAAAACCAAAGTGAGTATTAATGAAAAACTATTTCCTCTCTTACCCTTTGGAATTCATTCTTTCTCAAAAAATTCATGTTCCTCCAATTCTTACATTACTACATAGAACTTGACACATGATCACTTCACTAACTTTCTCATCCTTAATTATTGTAGATGGAGACTCAGTTCAAGTTCTACCAGTTGGGCAGCAGGCCAACCGATCTTGAGAGGATCTAGATTCACATGTCGAGTTATTGGGACGCCCACATTCGGAGTTTCTTGGAGCTCAACTTCCTGGACCCCCAGGAGGAGATTTACAATGGCTAGTCACCACTGATCTTCAAGGAAGCATAGAAGCACCAACGTCTGGGAGAATCCAGTTCTCCGTAAGAGAGTACAACTGGCTAGATGAATTAGCCAAGGCAATGCATGAAGCTCTACTTGCGTCATGTGCCCTCGGTGTCCACCAAATCCAAGGAACCCGCTTTGTGCACTATGCAAGGCGTGACTTCATGGGAATGCCAATGGAGATGCCAGTCACTTTCGGAGTTGAAGCGTCAAGTGGAGAACCTTGATTTCTTGTTGTCTGACCGCCATAAGGAATTGGACAATGCTAGGGAGTTCACCAACCACAACCTTGCCATTGCCGCCCAGAAGGCCCAGACTTTCTCACTGCTTGTCAAGGACCATCAGTCTCTTCGCCGCCAGCGCGAAAAGAAGGATCACACCATCGCCCTTCTTTGCAAGAAGGTGGACGACCTCGAGAAGACCATCAAGGAGCAAGCTCGACACAGCAAAGGAAGAAGAAGAGGAAGGTGAAGACATCCGAGGAGATATGGATTCTTACCTCGGCAATGATGATGACTTTACGGAGGAGGATGTTGTGGACTTCTACACCGGCGTTGGCGACTCGACTTCATCGATGATGAGTAGATGCACTAAACCTTTGTCATATCATGAGATGTATCGGTCCCAATGTATCGTAGCTTGCAGATTGGTTCTTAAAACCATATGTTTTCCTTGTTGTTGTGGTGTGTGTGTTTGTATCATGTGCTTTGCTTGAATGAATGAAATGGAGTTAGTTGCAAAACCTGAGTCAAACTCAATGTTTTAACTTTGAAACCAAGGCCGTGAACCTTAGAACTTTCCTCTTACCCCTTTATCTATCTCAATCTTTAGATGACTGTGGAAACCGGAGAAGCAGCTCATCGTAGGACCCAATGCTACTGATTATGCGGATGTTAGTTGCGAGCGTGAAGCAAGCGAGGCGAGCGCTAGGCCAACTTAGCAACACGCAGCAGATAGCCAGATGGCCCAAAACAACCAAGGGCATGGAAATCAGGATCATCAAGGATCCAAGCTGAAAAACTTCAGAATACCACTCCCCAATCTTTAGCACTTGGAGAACCCATTAGATGCTAATGGTGGTTGCGAACAATGGAGAACAATTTGGAGGTGGCGGAGTTGATGACAGCGAGGAAGTTCTCTTTGCCACCCACTACGTGGCGGGAGATGCAAGAGCACAGTGGAGCTGACATCACTTTGATGAACCATGGTCAAGTGATGACATGGGAAGCCTTCAAAATCAAGTTCAGCCGCACCCGTGCGCAGAACTAGTCACCAGAATGAGGGATGAATTCGAGAGTTGAAGCAAGCGAGAATGACTATGGTGGAGTACCATGAATGATTCCTATCGCTTGCGGTATGCACTGATGGGATCAACACGAGAGGCCAAGAAGAAGGAGAGATTCCTGAGCGGTGCATGATGAGATGCGGTATGTACTCGTCGACATCAACCGAGGATCTCTAAGAGCTAATCGACTACGCCATTCAGATGGAAGGGAAGATGAACCGAACAAGCAATGACCACAAGCGTCGTATGATGCACCAAGCTGGATCCAATAGTCACCAGAAGTACCGTCCCAGTCAGTCTGCAGGGTATGCACCAAGAAACAACCGACCCCCAATGTCTCGCCCAAGCTACCCCAACCGTAGCGGAGGCAATGTGAAGTCTAGAGGAAACAACAACAACCCCAGCAACACCAGCAATTTTTACCGTGCACCTCCCAAGAGCAACAACAACAACCTTGCACCCGAACTAGAAGCAATGTTGTGCTTTTTAGCTAAAGACAAGTCCCGGATAACTTGTTTGAGTGTGGAGTGAAGGGTCACTATTCAATGAGTGCCCAAAGAAGGCGCCATACGCCAATGTGAATGCCCAGCTCAACAGGGCGTCGTGTTCAACCAGGAGAAGATTTTCCCAGGAACCCTCACAACCATAGCGGCCGTCTCTTCCACATGAGCGAAGAAGCCCAAGAAGCGCCATATGTAGTCTTTGGGTATGTTTTACATCAACTCAGTTTTAGCAAGAGTGTTGTTTGATTCTGGAGCACCACATTCATTTGTCACCAAAGAATTTGCATGCACTAGTAAGATCCACCCAACCAACTTGAAGCATGTCATGATAGTTCAAATCCCCGGTTCAACTACAAAAGCTAGAAAATTTTGCAAAGTTATGCCTATCAGAATACATGGGATAGATTTTTATGCCAACCTAATAGTACTTGGAACCAAAGGATTGGAAGTAGTACTAGGTATGGATTGGATGTCAAAGCATAAAGGTGATAAAGCGCTAAGAAAGCCATCACCATGACCAGTGGCTGAGAGTAATAGTAGAGCATATATCTGAAACCTTACCTCGTCCAATTCAAGTGCAACAAGAGTCTAGCCCTACCCACCATAGACCAAGTCGGTGGTCATGAATACCCACGTATTCGGATGAATTGCAGTATGCCCCGGATAGGGATATTGAGTTCATTATAGAATTAAACACCGGAACCGGACCCATATACCAGAGACCCTATAGCATGAACCCCTCAGAGTTAGTAGATAAGAATAAGCAGTAGGATGCTATGTTAGCAACATGCTAGATTCAACCAAGCGCAACGCCATGGAGATCACCGGTGTTATTAAATGGACAAAAGATGGAGGCAACCGTTTGTGCCTGATTACTGGAAGCTGAATGACATCACCATCAAAAACAAGTACTCTTTGCCAAAGATAGAGGATCTATTTGATCAGTTGACTAGTGACTAGTTATTCTCAAAGATTGATCTTAGGACTCATTATCACAAACTTAAGATTCGTGCAACGGATATTCCGAAGACCGCCTTTACTACTTGTTATGGTTTATACGAATATACGGCCATGTCTTTTGGATTAACCAATGCCCCTGCTTATTTCATGAATCTCATGAATAAGATCTTTATGAATTTCCTAGATAAGTTTGTCATTGTGTTTATCGACGATATCCTTATCTACTCCAAGTCAGAAGAAGAGCATGAGCAACATCTGAGAATCATCCTGGAAACCCTGAGAGAGCATCGGTTATATGCCAATTTCAGCAAATGTGAGTTTTGGCTGAAAGAAGTAGGATTCCTAGGACATATTGTGTCTGCCGGAGGAGTCTCTTGATCCCGCCAAGATCAAAGATGTCAAGAATGGAAGCCCCCACCACTCAAACCCATGTCCGTGCATTTCTTGGATTAGCGGGATATTACACTAAGTTCATAGAAGGATTCTCAAGCATCGCCAAACCCATGACCCAATTGTTGAAGAAGGACAAGAAGTTTGAATGGACCGACAAATGTGAAGCCAGTTTCCAAGAACTGAAGAAGAGATTAATTTCAGCCCCAATATTGATCATGCCAGATATCAAGAAGTCGTTTGATGTATATTGTGATGCATCCAAGATTGGTCTCGGATGTGTATTGATGCAAGAAGGCAAAGTCATCGCGTATCTGTCTACGTGGCCGAAGCATCATGGCGGAACCATCCGACCCATGATCTTGAGTTAGCATCCAAGTTTTGGCATTGAAGACATGGCGTCATTATCTTATGGGGAAATCATTTGTGAGATTTACTCAGATCACAAGAGCTTGAAGTATATTTTCACTCAGAAGGAGCTGAATATGAGGCAAATGAGATGGATAGAGTTAATCAAGGATGATGACCTTGACATCCACTATCACCCCGGCAAAGCCAATGTGGTAGCGGATGCTCTTAGCAGATTACCGTGTAGGCTAAACACCATGATCGATGAGAAGCAACCAAGTTTGCATGAGGAGTTGGAAGCGGTTTAGAAGCGAGCTAGTTAGCAAAGGATTTTTGCTAGCATTGAACTTCAACCCACATTAATCAGCCAAATCAAGGAAGCCCAGAAGGGAAATGAAAGTATCGACGGAATCAAACGTCGTATTGGTACAGGAAAGGTACCTGGATTTACCGAAGACGAAGAAGGATTTCTATGGTACAAAGGCCGTATCGTGTGCCCGGTGATTGAAGTGAAACAAGTTATCATGCAGGAAGCTCATGATACTCTTTATTCTATCCACCCCGGAGGAACGAAGATGTATCAAGATTTGAAAGAGCAATTTTGGTGGCACAAGATGAAGAGAGAAATCGGAAGCTACATCGCCAAGTGTGACACTGTCAAAGAGTCAAAGCGAGCATCGAGACCCACGGAATTGTTGCAACCATTGCGAGATTCTGGAATGGAAGTGGGATTCCGTCGGAATGGACTTTATCACGGATTGCCTACATAGTAGGAAATGACTCAATCTGGGTCATCGTTGATAGGCTGTCCAAGGTAGCTCACTTTATACCGTCAAGCCAACCTACCGAGTTGAAGCTAGCAGGGCTGTATATTGCTAGAATTGTTAGTCTGCATGGAACCCCCAAGACCATAGTATCAGATCGAGAAACCCAATTTACCTCGATATTTTGGCAGAAAGTCTAGGAAGGATTAGGAACCAGTTGAACTTCAGCACCGCTTATCACATAAGATGGGCCGGTGAGAGTCAACCAAATCCTAGAATATATGTTGAGAGCTTGTGTGTTAGAGTATGGATCAAAATGGGAAGACTGCCTGCCTTTCGCAGAATTCTCATATAACAACAGTTATCAAGCTAGTTTGCAAATGAAACCATTTTAGTTCCTATACGGAAGAAAGTGTTGCACCCCTTTGAATTGGTCGCAAGTAGGAGAGAGTCAGATCTTTGGACCCAACATTCTCCGAGAAGCGAAGAAGGTTCACAAAGTCAGGAGCACCTCAAGACCACCCAAACCAGACAGAAGAGTTATGCTGACAAGAGAAGGAGAGACCTAACTTTCAATGTCGGAGATTTTGTATATCTCAAGGTTTCACCATTGTTGGGAACACAACGCTTTAGTCTGAAAGGAAAGTTAGCCCCTAGATATATCGGACCTTTCAAGATTCTGAACCGTCGAGGAGAAGTATCGTATCAACTGGAACTACCAGAGGAGATGTCAACCGTCCACAATGTGTTCCATATCTCATTACTTCGCAAATGCCTTGAAGTGCCGGAGAAGACTGAAGTTTTCAAGAACATAGATCATGGAGCTGTGGATATCAACAAGGACCTGACGTATCGTGAAGTGCCCATCTGTATCTTGGTGGAAGCTTACAGAACCACCAGGACCCGGAGTATCAAATTTCTCAAGATTCAATGGAGCAACCATACTGAAGAAGAATCCACTTGGGAGCGAGAAGATTACATTAGGACAGAGTTCCCAAATCTATTAAGTTCCTAGTTTTCTTTCGTAAATCTCGGGACAAGATTTTGTTTAAGGGGGGAAGGTTTGTAACATCCCAAAACTTAATCCAAGGTTGATCAAGATCAAATCTACCCAATTTAGGGTTAACAAAAACTTTTCCATTTAAAAATTATTCAGCATTCATATGTGTGTGCATATAATTTAGGAGTTGTTTTGAATTGCCATGTTTAAGTAATCCATTGGTTGTAAAATGATTCTAAGGTGAATTAAACATCATCTAGATCATTCCCAAGCAAATCCCAAATAAAAACAAATCAAAAAGAATAAAATAAGCAAATGGTCATTTGTGGCATTTTAATCACCTAGCCTACCTTGGCTATTCCTAGAACTCAAATCTTAACAGAAACAATTGTGAATCTGTGCACCCCTTGCTCGTACAAGTAGTGATGTACCAAGGCCCACTTTGTTTCATCCCAAAAACTTCCAAACACTGAATTTAAATGACAATTGAAAATTGAATGTAGTTCATATGTATAGATCACACATTCAAAAACCCCTCAAATGAAGTCCATTTTTAAATCCCAAGCAAAACTAGATGCTTAAGCATAAGATACATCACTCCACCAAAAATCAGCTAAAAATTCAAAAACTTTTCTCATGCGGCCATTGTGTCGAACAGGTGGCAGACAGAAATAAACCTGCCTAACTAACACTGCTCCTAGTTAACCCTTGTCCCCATTTGCACCCTCTCTGCTCTCCTCTGTCCCTCCTGAGTCCAACCAAACGCCCACCGGCCTACCCCTTAGCCACAGCACCAGTAGAGCGCCGCCACTTTGTGGTCACCTGACGGAAGCGGAGCAGCGTGCCGGGGACCGCAGTACCAAACCAGCATGTCCCTGCAGGCGCCCGCTAAAACCACTACTAGAAAATCGCTGTGTTTTCGTGCATTGCATCATCATGACCGCATGCTCATGTCATCATGCCACATTGCATTTGTGCATCATCATGTCATCATGCATATTTTTCTTGCATTTTTCTAAATGCTAAAGTATTTTTATTAAACACCATATTTTGTTTTTCTAAAATATCCGTACGGTCTAATATATATTAAGTCGTCACCTCTCTTTCTTGTTTTAAAATAAAACAATACTTTTCCGGTCATTAGGTGACAATAAAGGTTTTCTTATTTTACTAAAAATAAAAGTTAGACAAAAAGCATGTCTAAAGTTTTAGCCTAAATCTAGCCCCATCTAGTCTACTTTGGACTAGATAAATATCTATTTTTTCCCCTCTTTTCTTCCAACCCTAGCCCACCTATTTCTCCACCATACCGCAGCACACGCGCCAGCTCCCTCCATCCCACGCACCTTGCCGCCCTCCTCTCTCCATCTCCCACCTCCACCTCACTCCACCCAATCATTGCTCGCCACCTCACCCCACAGCCCTCCCTCACACTTGCCGCCACCTGGGCGCAGCTCCCCAGCTCTCTCCCGCCCACCAGCCTCCACACCGACACCCTGGCCAACCCCCACCCGATCGAGCGCGTCGCCAACCTTGAACCAATTCCCAACTCCCGCACGCCACCCCTGGCCCCTGCCCTGTCCACCCACTCCTCACCTGGACCCACCCTGTAGCCCCGCACCAACCATCCCACATCGCCTGGCCTGCCCACACCCCAACGCCACTTGCACGCACGCTCCAGCCCCACTTACGCCCGCCACGGCTGACCCACCCACGACGACGCGCCCAGGCCCGCTTTCTCCCTCGGTCCCATGACCCCAGCCCCACCACCTCCCTGCGACCCATCCCCACCACTAACCTCGTCTCTCCCTCGTCCTCGCCATCCCTCGTCAGCCTGCTGAGTCCCAGACCCCAGCCGCCTCGCCTTAGGCCCGTCCGCCCTCAGCCGAAGCTCACGCTCGAGTCCGCCCCTGCCAGCCTCCTCCCTCTCCTTCCCGCTGACAGCGTCTCTGCGCCCTCCCTCTCCTCTGGGTCTCGCTGTAGGCCTCGTCTCGTTGCCGGAGTTTCCTCTGCAGCCCCGCTGCCTGCGAGCCGCCGGATCCCGGCCGCGGAGCTTCCCCTTGTCGCTTCCCTGCGCCGACCTGGTCCCGAAGAGGCACCTCCGTGCGTCCCTCTTCGTACTCCCTGAGCCCCTCGTCGCAGGCTTCACCTCCGTGCGGCCCGAGGTCGACCAAACCCCGCCTCAACCTGGTGCTTCTCCACCTCATGCCGTCTAGTTACATCGCCTGCAAGCTGCCGTTGTCCTGCGATCACGCCGGGTGGCCTCCTGTTGCTCCCGACCATGCACGCTAGCCCATCTCTGTGCACCAGGACGCTGCCGCGCCAGCAACCTCGGCTGCTGCAAGGCCTCGTTCGACTCCCAAGATCCTCGCTGTGTCGATCCATCCCTGCAGCGCGTTACCGCCTCGGTCCCCGTTGTGGACACCATCTCCTTCCTCCAGCTACCAAGGGTCCTACAAGTAGCCTGATGTCCGCTTTCTTCGTCCCTTGAGCAACCCGTTTTCGGTGCTGTTCGCCTGCTCCTCTTCGTCCAAGTTTGGTCTCGGCAAGATCTACATCGGACAAGTACGACGACCACCGGATCTAGTCCGACAATCGAAGCCGCGGATCCGACAAGTTCGCCTACCTGGACACCGTGCAACACCAAGTGAGATCTACTTCTCGGGTTTCGAAGAACCCCGGAACACCAAAATCGCCGACATGGATCCGGGACCAACAAGTTCTTCTTCCGAATTCGATGACCGAGACCCCGGACGACGAGCTCTTCTACCTAGACCCAAAGACCACGGATGTGACAAGATCTACTTCCGTTGTCTGAGACCGATCTCGCTGACCCCTTGAACCTCGAGGCCTTTTGAACCCCGGACCCCAAGATCTTGGACCTTGATGTGTGACCCCTATCCGAGACCCTTATTTTTATAATATTGACATATAATTGTTGCATATCAATTATACATGCTTGCATACATATTTCGCAGGTCTGGGTTGTATAGTCGAATCATATAGTCTATATGAGGGCTTTTCTAGTCTTATATTGGCTCCATTTAAATTTGTGTAGCAAACCGATGCCATGTTTTGTCTTGTTAAGACAACATTTAATTCTTGGGCTTCTAAATATCTTGAACCTATTAATTAAATGTCGGACCCCTTACTTAATATTGCCTAATTGCATCAGACTGCTTGCATGCCATGCATCATATCATAAGCATGCGGATCTTACGCCATAGTATTAAATATTGTATCCTGTGTTTCTTCTAGTGTTTGCTTCTTCATGAGGATTAGGCCGATGAGTTGATGCGGTATCGACAAGTTCTCCTGATATGAACCTTCGGCAGTGTTTCCAGTGACATCTCTCCCATTTCTACCTATTTTGCATTTCTAGTCTTTACTCCCTCCTATTGATCTATTGCTATCCTTTTTCCGATGCTTTAGTTTCCGTGTACCATTTATATTCCCTGCAGCCTCTATATTGCCTTGGACATCCTATTGCCTGTTGTTTGATGACAAATGATCTTTAGTCGAAATTGCTTGCTCAGAGTCCGCTGCTGTTGTTCCAATTTTGGGAGGTTGGCACATGCTGGTTGGTGGAGATGCTTATCGTGGAGGATCATGACTTTAAATACAACTATTAAATTGCTGATAACTAATGAAAGAGGCACCGTGGGCAATATATACTATTTGGTTTTTTTTCATGTCCACTTGTGTCCCAGGCCCAGTATACTTGATACATTCCTTGATTTTTCAGATTATCCACATCCGGGAGGCCTTATGGACCCCGAGCTAGAGCTTGATTCATTTCTATTTCTTGGGGCCACAAACTAGTTTGGGGTTTTATTACTATCTTGTACTTATGCCATGCTTTACTGCTTTATTTACGATTGTGCGTGGAGCACTTGTACTGTTTTGGATCGCGCCACATTTTCACATATATCGACAAGCCCACTACACTTCGGGTTCCCGATAAGCTTATAGTCATTGCCAAACCCCAGGTCCGTTCGAGCAGCCAACTTCGGGTAGCTTAGTGGGTTGGCCCCTAAAATATTTCAATCCTGTGATCGCTTTGTCGTGAATGCCTCGTTGGGTTTTGAGTTGGTTTTCGAGGTTGATCAGTGTGTGTTGTTATTTGTGCACCCTAGGTAAAACTTTCGAAGTCGTGTCCGCGGTTATGGACGACTTGGAGCACAATATCTCGATCATAGACAAGCATAACTAAAGTAGTGCTATAAATTTGACTTAATATGTGACTAGTAATCAGCTCAAGTATAACGGAATGGATATTAAAAATGCCAACAGCTGGTGGATCTTGGTCGAATCGTGTTCTGATATACCTGCCTAGTAAGTAATACAACTCCAATGGAATGTGATAAAAGTGTCAACAACTGTTGGGTTTGGGATTCCTCAGGACAATTATATCTGACTAGTAAATGTTCCAACTACAATGGAATGGTTATTTAAAACTTCCCACTACTTATGCTATCAGGATAACTCATGCTATACGTCTGACTAGTAAATGCTACAACTATAATAGAATGAGTAAAACTGCCAACTGTGTGAGTTCCTTGGTCTGACTTCCTCGTTTGGTCTCGAGGGGGAAATACCAGGATGGGTTTGTTTGGTGTTAGCTTCAGGTTGGATCCGAATAGGTCTTTCTTATCCCTCTCTGATACTTGCAGGTTGTATTGAGTCTCTATAGGTTATTTAGTGCCGCCACGCCGCTTGCCCCACCATACCTATGTAGGCTTAGAGCCACCAATTCTAGCCTCGCCATGTAATCGCCTCAAGATCTTGGCTCCTCTTTTTCCTTTGCCCTTTGTCGGCACCACTTTTGTTTTAGCAGGTTTGAGATCAACGTTGTTAGCAGGGTTACCCTTCCGGCTTGGCCTGGGCAGGGTTATGGACGCCATTGGTTATTCTTCAGCGCTCTTAGCCCCATTTGCATCTTGTCTGTAGTCGGACACTCTATCATTTTCAAGGTGATTTGGATCTTTGTATTGTATATCTGTATTCTTGACTCGTTGAGTCGCTGTTGTATATATATCTGCTCGTAGGTCCCATCGAGTACTATTGTGTATTGGTATTACTTTGTTTTCCACCCGCGAAAGTGCCTGTATGCCCTTGAATCGTTTCTATGCGGGTTTGGTGGAAAGGGCTAAAACTTGCATAGGGCCGATTTGAGGGTGTTACAGAGTGGTATCATAGCTCAGCAATTACGATACCCCACAAGTCCAGCCTGTAGGATAACCTAGCTAACGACCGAAGTAGAGTGTCAAAACTATTTGGAAAATCGGTTGGATAGATCTGATTAGGTCTGATTTTACTCCTTACCCCTCTACTGTTCTCCTCTTACCTCTGCGTGTTTTGATTCTACTCTCTTATCTTCTCTTCAAGTCCAGGAATTCTCGTGGTTGGGTTTCCGTCGTACCTTCAGGGTTTCGCTTCCTCTTTTTAGTAACGGTGTTTCTACCTCCGGACTTCATGCTATCTTAGGAATACGTCTTCTGTTGAACTTCTTTCTGTTCCTTCTTGTGCCTTCCGATGTTTTCCGACGCGATGACATCATCTACGCCAGATCCGATGCAGAGCCTGCATCACTTTTTTGTTCCCGAATCTCGCTTGTCGAGATCTTCAGTCCGAATTCCGAGAGTTGGTTGCACAATTCTCCTATTCATGTGCAGAGTAATGGTTTGGGTGCGCGATGGACTGATCACCATCTGACTACTCTGATCATTCGCTCTCGTACATTGAATCGGTGGATCCAACAATTTTACTCCGTCCACGGAAGTTAGAGGTGGCTTTATTTGTCGATGCCTTTACCTTCGTCCTTTGTTACCGGAGTGTTCTCTCAACGATCACGGACATCGACCTCTTGTTAATGGTGTCGCGAGGATCTACGCGAAGCGAGAAGATTCTGATGATTGGCCTTCTTCCCGGTACCATGAGGCGGATCTCGAGGGCGAGATCCATTGTTAGTGGTGTCGAATTGTGGCGCCCCGGTAAAACCACTACTAGAAAATCGCTGTGTTTTCGTGCATTGCATCATCATGACCGCATGCTCATCTCATCATGCCACATTGCATTTGTGCATCGTCATGTCATCATGCATATTTTTCTTGCATTTTTCTAAATGCAAAAGTATTTTTATTAAACACCGTATTTTGTTTTTCTAAAATATCCGTACGGCCTAATATATATTAAGCCGTCACCTCTCTTTATTGTTTTAAAATAAAACAATAGTTTTTTGGTCATTAGGTGACAATAAAGGTTTTCTTATTTTACTAAAAATAAAAGTTAGACAAAAAGCATGTCTAAAGTTTTAGCCTAATTCTAGCCCCATCTAGTCTACTTTGGAATAGATAAATATCTATTTTCCCCCTCTTTTCTTCCAACCCTAGCCCACCTATTTCTCCACCATACCGCATCACACGCGCCAGCTCCCTCCATCCCACGCACGCACAGCCGCCGCCCCCCTCTCTCCATCTCCCACCCCTCCACCTCACTCCACCCAATCATTGCTCGCCACCTCACCCGCCTGGCCCGCTCCCCTCACACCCCGCCGCCACCTGGGCGCAGCTCCCTAGCTCTCTCCCGCCCACCAGCCTCCACACCGACACCCTGGCCAACCCCCACCCGATCGAGCACGTCGCCACCCTGGGACCAATTCCCAACACCCGCACGCCACCACAGCCCCTCCTGTCCACCCTCCTCACTGGCCCCACCCTGGGGCCCCGCACCAACCATCCCGCAACGCCTGGCCTGCCCACACCCCCACGCCACCTGCACGCAAAGGTCCCGCCCCACCTGCGCTGCCAGCCTGACCCACCCCACGACCCCGCGCGTCTGCCCTTTCTCCCTCGGTCCCGTGACCCTGGCCCCACCCTCCTCCCGCGACCCATCCCCACCACCAACCCGCCTCTCCGCCGTCTCGCCATCCTCTCGTCGCCTTCGCCGAGTCCTGCCCCGCCACGCCTGGCCCCAGACGCCTCGCTTCAGAAGCCACGCCGAGTCCGCCCTGCCGCCTCCTCCCTCTCCTTCCTGCCGACAGCTGCCTCTGCCTCCCTCTCCTCTGGGTCCGCTGCTGGGCCTTGTCTCCTCACCGAGTTTCCTCAGAGCCTGCTGCATGCGAGCCGCTGGATCCCGCCATGGAGCTCCCCTTGTCGCCGCTCGCGCCGACTTCGGTCCCAGAGGCACCGCCGTCGCCCCTCTTCGTCCTCCCGAGCCCCTCGTCAGCCGGCTCACCTCCGTGCGGCGAGGTCGACCAAACCCGCCTCAACCTGGTAAGCTTCTCCACCTGGCCGTCCGATTACTCGCCGGCTGCAAGCGTGCGTCGCCTGTAGTCAACGCCTGGTGGCCTCCTGCTGCTCCCGATCACAAGCGCGCTAGCCCATCTCTCGTGCACCAGGATCTGTCGCTCCAGCAACCTCGCTCGTAAGGCCTCGTTCGACTCTCGAGCTCCTCGCTGCCGATCCGTCCCTATAGCGCGTTATCGCCTCGGTCCCGTTGTGGACACCATCTCTTCCTCCGGCACAGGTATAACCCAAGGGGTCCTGCAGTAGTACCAAGGTGATGTCCCGCTGCACTTCCGTCCGCGAGTAACCCGCTTTCGGTCGGTGTTCCACGCCGCTCCTCTTCATCCAAGTTTGGTCTCGACAAGATCTACATCGACAAGTACGACGATCCCGGATCAAGTCCGACAATCAAGCCGTGAATCAAACAAGTTCGCTTACCCGGACACCGTGCGACAAGATCTACTTCTCGGGTTCAAGATCCTCAAACGCTAAGTACGCCGACATGGAACCCGACCAACAAGTTCTTCTTCCCGACTTCGATGACCGAGACCTCGGACGACGACTCTTCTACTCGACCCAAAGACCACGGATGCGATAAGATCTACTTCGTTGTCCGAGACCGATCCGCTGACCCGCTGAACCTCGAGACTGCACCCGAACCTCCCGTGTTGGGGATATACTTTCCGGTATCCTCATAGTTCCTCATCACCAGGTGGCCCACTTCGGTTAGAGCATTGCTTCACTGCTACCAGTAGGAGAGAAGACGGAATCCAATCCGGCTACAGGAAGGCCCAGAAGACTTACCGACTTGGGCCCATAATGTTACTTGTAGTTCAAGATGTACTTTGTAATAGACTCTTAGTCGTAGCCGGATAGATCTCTCCTGTAAACCCTAGGCCGGATATCTATATAAGTCATCCTAGGGAGAGCCTTTAGCACGCAGATAACACCCAATACTTAGACCTCAACTCACTTGTGCAAAACCTTGTAACCTATATTTCTCTGTCACAGACATCGATTGCTAGCAGGAGTAGGATCTGCCCAAAGTCGGGCGGATTCGAACTCCGTAAACTTGTGTGCTCACCATCCCTAATACGACTTCTCACCCCTCTCTTCCGCAGACGCCCTCGAGGACCCCTCATGGCGTTTGTCATCAATCCGACGATAGTTGGACCGCCACCGGCAAGTGAGCTATGGATCTGCTGCTTCGAAATCTGCAAGAATCGGAATCGGCGAGACCATCACCGCCGGTCACATCCTCAATGCCGACGTCCTCTCATCGCTCTCGACGACTTGGATTCCGCAAAGGAGGTCAACCGCCACACACCATGTCTTTTGGCGAGATCGATGTTTACATCGGTTTCATTGAACTCGCCCAACCACCCCAGCGGTGATGATAGAGGCGTAAGAATTTTCGTCCCTTGTCCGCGAGGCGGCAGATTCAGATCTCGAAACCCTAATCCCACCCAGCCCGCACTGTGGAGATAGTGGAGAAACCGAATTTGAAGAAGACCTAGCTAGTCAACGCCGACTGAGTGGATCTCCCGGAGCCGAATCCCAGATCGACCCAAATGAAGTCAAATCCAGAGGAGCATAGCAACGAATCGATTCAGTTCGATGATGCCGGAACATGGCTTTCCTAAGGTACACACTAAAACGAGTAATATGCGAACGCAAAGCGCAGATGCAATCCTCGAGACCATCAAAAGTTTCGATATGGCTGATCGCGAAAGCGCAGGTACCTCAGAGGCACGCGCCGTCGGATACGTGGGATCTGGATCCGGCTCTGCCGATGCTGGAGAAAACATCGACTCGGTGCTGGAGGCAATTGGAACAAACGCCGACGTACGAGCGCATCCTCGGATGAATCCATGACGTCGGCAGATTTCCGAAAGTTCTCCATGGAATATGAAGAGGAGTACAACTCCAAAGCTACAGAGGAAGGAGAAGCCATGGATGAAGGATCCGGGGAACACTCTCCCAAAGCGCAGGATGACATGGACGTCGGAGGCAATCTCGAAGTCCAGATGTCCGAGAGTAACGATCAGAGCTTGACTCCGGGAAATGGACCCAAAGCCGTCTTTGCTACCGGTGCTGCCAAGAAGGCAAAGAAGAAGAACAAGAAAAACAAGACCCCAGCAAAAGACCCTCTGCTAGAGGAGGTGATTGCCGAGGAATACGAGGAAGACTCGGATGGAGCACTAATCCTAGACGAGCCGAAAAAAGAAGCATCGGTGGATGGACACGTGATCACTGAAGGTGCGCGTAAACTCATCGATGCCGCACTAACCACACCTATCCCTACAGATGCAGAACTTACAGCAGATGAGCTGGACGAAAGGGCCCAGGCCTTAGAAGCGCGTCGTCAACAACTCCTTGATGAAGCCAAAAACATCGAGGTGGATAAGAAACGCATGTCGAACAAGGAGTACATGTCTCCGCCCGTGATCAAGACACGGAAGGCCACATAGATGACAACCAATTACCACGCGGTTCGCGCTGGCCCTTTTGAGATGAGATGGGAAGCCACGAAGGATAGCAACGGAGATTGGGTATACCCAACACCAAGATAAAATACCGTGGCAGCCCGAGAAATTCTATCGGCTAATCCAGACCGTGAGGAGATCCGTTTGGGTATCGTTACTCAACAAGGGACTAGAGCAGCAAAAGGTCGCCTCGTCTGAAGTCAAAAACTGGTCTCAGATGACTAATGTCGCACGGATCCGCATAATGACGAAGACCCCATTATGTTCCGAAGCAGTATTATCGCCCCAAACGACGAGAAGACAATTATTCGAGAACCGGATTTTTAGGACAGCATCACAAAACCACATGCGGTTGGGGCAATGTCGCACCAGCGGCCGAGAAAGACGCCATCGCTGCCCTGAATCCGACGAATCCTCCCCGACCAGAATCTAAGGATCGAAGGGGAGAAGATAAAGAGAAACGCGGAGGAGGATTGTCGAGAATGCCGCCCTAGACATGAGAACCGGCCCGCCGAGCCTCACTATGGTGGGAACGACGGATTTAAGGAACGACGGAAACCATGCAGTACAAGTCGGGCGGGGGCTCGTCAGAGTCAAGACCCTCCCTAATCAGTAATAATGACGCTCGATGGAGGCCGCCATCAACCAGAAATTATCCAGCTGCACCACCCTCTCCACCACATAGTTATCACAACAGCCCCCACGGAGGTCAAGGAGGACATGGCGGAGGAGGTGGTGGCGGTAAGCGGTTCGCCCAAGGCACCGCAGTCATACCGGCATTCGACGATCCCTATCCCGAACGACGCAAGGCATAGGATCAATTCCAACATAGAGGCTCGGCCATTTAAAATGATGACGGTACGGCTTAAAGTGCTTCGGACCATGCATCAGAGCTACAAAGTTCCCGGAAGGATTTGTTATCTCAAGACATATTCAAGCCTATGACGGCATGGCTCGGCTAGACACCTGGTTACAGGATTTCTTCCAAGCTTGCTGCATCGCCAAAGACGGAAACAGCCTAGTCGCAACCCGATATCTCCCACTTATGTTGCGGAAGACGACACGATCATGGCTTAATGAACTTCCGGCAAACACCATCCATAACTGGTATGATTTACAAAGTGCGTTCTTCGAATTTCAAGGCACATATCGGAGGCCCTCAGACGGTTGAGACCCACATCGCTGCACCCGTAAAGCCGGAGAAACTTGCCGATTACCTCGGATGATGGATTGACACCAAAGCTCCCTCAAGGAGTAAATGATCAAATCATTGAAGCTTTCATCGCAGGTCTCCCAATTGGTTTATCGCACTATCGCTGAAGTGTGACAAGGTTACCGATCTAGGAGAAATGATAGAAACAGCAGCAAGTATGCGATGTCGATGACGATGCAGAGGGATTACTCAATGCTCTGGCTGTGCCTTACCGGCTAAACAACCAAAGCAACAAGCTCAAGCTTTAAAAATACCTCTAAGAAAACCCAACGCGAGACAGCGGTAGTCACTACTGCTTCCGGTCCTGAGTACGAGGAGGACGTGGCGAGGCGAGGGCATGGCTGTGGGACATCAAGGGTCCAAGGTAGAGGAGAGAAACAACCAGGCAAAACCTACACTTGGGACAACATTGCCAATAACCCATGTGTGCATCATTTGGACGCCAATGGGGGCTCATCCCACACCAACGTTGAATGTCGTTTTAACGACGATATCAAGAGAGATGATATCGCAGGCTACAAAGCTAAGCGGAAGAAGGGAAAGAAAAATCCCGAAAAAGACAAAGAGATTAGGAAGATTCGACATGGAGGAAGCCGACGCTCAAATCCCAAGCTCAAGGGAAGAAAACTTTTCCCACCAAGAAGGACATTTACGCCACCTTCCTCGGATCTCAACCAGCAAAGGTCAAGAAAGCAGCTCCACGAAGAACGCAACAGGCCCGCTACCGTCCTCGCAAGATTCCGGACTGGTCGGAAGCAGCAATAACGTTTGACCGTGCTGATCATCCGCCTAAACTACATAGGCGAGTAAAATATGCCTTAATCGTTAATCCACTTATTGATGGTTATGGTTTCTCCAAGACCCTCATGGACGGTGGTAGCAGCATCAATATTCTCTCAGGTCGTAAACGCCACGCCGGATGAAGATCTCGAAACACAACAGAACTCACAGCTGCGTGATCTTTCACGGAGTTGTCCCAAGATGACAGGCTAATTCCCTGGGAGAGATCACTTTAGATGTTACTTTTGGAACACCAAAGAATTATCGGATGGAGGCACTTTCCTTCGAAGTGGTCCCGTTCAAGAGCGCATACCACGCTATATTCGGACGTCCCCATCGGGCTTTTTATGGTCGCCCATGTTACATTTACAATATGATGAAAATTCCAGGTCCCAATGGCGAATCACCATCGGGGAGACCAAGAAGGCGCGAGAGTGCGAGGATGGAAATGCCGCTTTTGTCAAGCCGTATGCACGCCTAGGAGTACCAGAGAACAAGAAGAGCATAGATCCGTCCGAGATGCTCGATGAAGAAGGAGGTGACAAAGCCAACCGGAGTTCAGGCATCAAGAGACGAAGACGACGCCGTTGAAGGATGACGACCCTCCAAGGTGACCCAGATAGGCTAGGCCTAAGTAGCGTGAGATAGGAAAGACGCCGCCAAGTTCCTCCAAGCAAATCAAGATATCTTCGCATGGCAGCCATCCGACATGACCGAGTACCTAGGGAACTTGCCGAGCACTCTAAATGTAAACCTGAATGCTAAACCCGTCAAACAACTTATGACGGTTTGGTGATGAAAAGCGTAAGGCAATAGCTAATGAACTAGCATGCCTCGAAAGTTAGCCGGATTCATAGAAGAGGTCATCCATACCGATTGGTCGGCTAACCCGTAATGGTCCCTAAAAGGACACCCACTGATTTAAGGATGTGTGTTGATTATACCGCTTTGAACAAGGCTTGTCCAAAGATCCGCTTGCTCGCCTAGAATTGATCAAGTTATCGATTCTACGCAGGCTCGAACTCCTCTGCTTTTCTCGACGACATTCCGTTATCACCAAATACGGATGAAGGAATCACAAAGTTAAGACTTCATTTATAACCCCTTCTAACCTTCGTTTTGTTACAATGCCCTTTGGGCTGAAGAACGAGGAGCTACTGCATGACCAAAGACATCTATGCGCCGCTGCTCCATGACCAACTTGGACGCAATGTACATGCATACGTGGATGATATCGCGTGATGTGCAAAAAGAAGGAAACACTAATTTCCGATTTGGAGGAAACGTCACCAATCTACGAAAATACAACATCATGCTTAACCCAAGAAATGCTTCTTTGGAATACCAAATGAAAATTGTTAGGTTTCATCGTGTCTCAAAGAGGCATAGAGGTGAACCGTGACAAGATCAAGGCTATTCTAATATTTCCGTGCCAACTCACCAAGGACGATAAAGATTAACTCGTTGTATTGCTGCGCCAACGATTTGTAAGCCGCTTGGTGAAAGAGCCACACCATTATACAAACTCCTCAAGAAGACCAAAGATTTTCTCCGGATCGACGAAGGAAGTCGCACTACAAGACCAAGAAAGTACTCTCATCCGCTTCCCATCCTTGCAGCGCCGAAACCTCGTGAACCGATGTTGCTTTATATTGCTGACAAATAAGGTCGTTAGTATCGCCACGGTGGTGGAGAGACCAGAGGAAAATCAGGAACACCGTGCAAAGATCCGACTTATTTTGTCACGAGGTCTTGACAGAATAAAAACAGCGATATCCGATCTATCAAAAGTTGGATTACTGTGTTTTCCTAGCATCTCGTAGTTACGGCACTATTTTCAGGAGCATCCATCACTGCAGTGAGCAAAGCTCCCATGAGATACATAATCAACAACAGCGACGCCATAGGACGGTCGCCAAACGGGGCATAGAGCTCTCAACTTTCGATATTGAGTATAAACCCTGACAAGAATCAAATCCCAGATCCTGCCGACTTTGTCGCGATTGGACAAAGGACTAAGGAGAACATGACCTCCCCGAGTCGGAATATTGGACCCTCTTTTGATGGGTCTAAGGCTCGAGGGGGCCTGGGGCTAGCGTGGTGCCCAAATCACCCCAAGGAGATAAACTATTATACATGTTGCGTATCCACTTCACAACGACAAACAATATTGCCAAGTATGAAGCACGGCTGCATCGAACCGATTGCCAAGGATATTGCATCCGACGCTTGATGTGTTACGGAGATTCGGATCTTGTTGCTCAAAGAAGTCTCGATATTTGTAATGCAATAAGCACATGGCAGCATATAAAGTCGCCGTGATGATCTATCTAAATCGCTCAAGGGTTTGAATTTCAACACATCCTCGAAAGCAGAAAATGAGGAAGTAGATGCACTATCTCAATAGGTTCTCATGGAAAGAGGTCCCGGATGGCGATTTTTAGAGCACCTCAAAGTTCCCTCGATAAAGGGAGTAGATGAGGAATATCCCACTAAACCGACTCGCCTTTAATAGCAGTTCGCTGTAATTCCCAGCTAGACTCAACCCTACCTTGATTACTTGGTAGATGGCAAATTACCCAAAGACGAGGTGCTGAGCCGGCAGATTATCCGATGAGAAAAAGCCTATACTATTGTTAAAGGTGAGCTCCATAAACGGAGTATTTCCGGGGTTTTTCAGCGCTGTATCTCCGGAAGAAGGAGTGGAGATCTTAAGAGAAATCCATGAAGGCGAGTGTGGTCACCACGCTGCAGCCAAATCTTTAGTGGCAAAAGCTTTTTGACATGTATTTTTCTGGCTTACAGCTCAGGAAGATGCCGAACGATTAGTCAAGACATGCAAAGGCTGCCAGTATCGCCAAGCAAGCTCATGTTCCTACCGATCAGCTACTTAACAATACCTATAACATGGCCTTTATGTCCGGGGCTTGATATGGTAGACCTTTTAAACGAGCACCAAGTGGATTCACACCTCTTAGTGATGGTGACAAATTCATAAAGTGGATCGAGGCTAAACTCTGTCACTAGTTGTGCCGGAGCAACAGCCAAAAAATTTGTCGAGATGTTATATCCGCATGGTTATCCGTATAGAATTATCACGACAACGGGAGTAACTTTTCTATGGGAGAACTGCTGAATTTCTCGCGATGAGAAAAATATCTCGCTTGACATTGCGCAACAGACATCCACAAGCTAACGGACAAGTCGAAGAGCAAATGGTTTAATTCTACAAGGCTTGAAACTGAGACTCAAGCACCACTAAGACGGTTATGGGGCTTGGGCAAGAGGAACTACCTCGAGTATTGCACAATGGATCGCATTTACTTAATCGACATGAGGCCACCAAAGAAAGACCTGCTACTAAGAAGAGAAAGAGAGCCGGAGGCGACAAATCCGGATGAGTTAGATGTATCATGGAATATTGCTCAGCTACGCCCCTTTATTCTTAGTTTATCCTTCTTTGTAATCATACATATGTACATGTTCTCGTGAGAAATAAAAGTTTTGGTTACCTCAAAGTTTTCCTGAGAAGTTTTTACCATCTTATTTCCTAATGATCATGTCATAGTCGAAAATCCTGTAATGCTTGAAAGTACTTTTATGCTCATGTTCGCTCGTTTAGATTTCCGACTCTAAAACTCATACCCTCGGTATAACTCTAAAAATTCTAGTCTTTACTTTGGTTATTTGTCGATTGTTGGATGCAAATATTTTCCGAGTAGTGAATTGTTGGTACTGGAAGCCGGCTTTGTTTTCTAGTTTAAACCGGTTTAGCAATTGAGCTCATTGTTCGGCAAATTTTTCCTATCAAGGTTTAGCCGCTCACGAAAGGACGAGGCGGAAAGCCGTGATAAACGATAAGTCGAGACTAAAATATAAGTGTGTGAAAACATTTCAGTCTAAGGAAAAAGTGCTGAATAGATAAAAACATAGCACTCAACAAAAAGTCATAGTACTTCATAATTATAAAACACATCATGTTCTTTCACGTATCAATACATAAGTTTGTGGTTTATGATGCAGGAGGAGATGAAGGATCTCATCGCTCGCTGGTCACTCCGCTTTAGGGATCGCTCGAGATGTCCGGATCCGAGGTGGTCCGCTCATCGCCGGAAACTTCTTCGCATCTTTGGAGGAGGTGGCGGAGTATCCACGGTGAAGAAGGGCACCTCGTAGCTGGTCGTCACACGCGGCACCCATAGTCCGGCGCAGGAGTGCATGATAGCTTGAATGTCCTGGCCTCGGCCGCCTTTCATCTACTTTGCAGACCTCGTCACTTGCCATATCTCCATGTTTCCATGGTGGCTCATGACCATGGTAAGAGAGCTGCTTCGCAAAGGCAGCCTGCAGTATAGGACATGTTCCATCCGAACGAGCTGTGGCATCTCCTTGGCCTTCTCCTCAAGACTGAAGTCCGACATGCTTGGCATGTCGGGAATCCGAGAGACTCACCAATATCCCTCAAGGATTGGCGGTAGTCATGAGAAGATCACCGACTCTGGTTAAGCGGTGAGTGCGGGGCTCGAACGAGGAGGAGTCCGTCAAGTCGTGAGGACCTATACACAAAATGAAGATAAGTAAAAAACGAGCATTGATAAAAGTCGAGGAAATGATAAGTCGATAGATGGAAGTTACCAAGAATGACGCCGCTAATCTTGGCTTTCTTCCTTGAGACTCGAGTTCAGCCGAAAGCTTGGGAGATATCCTTCTCTCACACAACCTCATTCTTGAGGTCCTAGATAATCTTTATCTTGAGCGGCAATCTTGCGATCGCTTCTTCAAGGGCCATGGAGGAGGATTCTGTGACTTGAGCTATGCCTGCTTCATGATCCACCTTGAGCTTTTCCCGCCTTTGGCGTAAGTCCTTTGTTCTCCACCACCAAGGTCTTGAGGTTCTCGGCCTCTTCAATCATAGCGATGGATTGTTTCACCAACGCAGAAGTCATAAAAAGAACAAATGTAAAAATTTGACATAGAAAGAGCAAAAACAAGGTTTGAATCTCAAATATTTACCTTCTTCATCTTTGGCTACCTTGAGCTCAACATTTTAAGCCGAGAGCTTTGATCTCTCCGCTTATTACATGACATTGGACAATAATTCCTGGTTATAGGAACATATTTTCAGTAAGTCGTAATACCCAAAGTCGAAGTTACTTAAGACTCGGCTAATATTTTTACTAAATATCAAGACGAGCCTTGGGGGCTACACTAGTTCGCTTTTGGCATCCCAATGAAAGATAAACTCGGATTCTATATCCTACTTCATGCTTGGGGGCTAGAGGATATGATATAACATAATGTAAAAACAAGAGTTGGAATCTACTTTCATATTGCTCAGGGTGAGTTTGTCTAAACCTCGCTCATTTTCACCGCCACCTTCTCGGCGTAGAGTAAGAGGATCGAGCCAAGTGGAAGCTCGCCACCCTGATCCTCTCATCAAGGCGACTGAGTAAGAAGGTTTGAGAACTTGACGCCCCCTCTTCCGCCTCCTCTTGGGGATAGATGGCTTTTGTCCAGACTTGCCCGGCCAGGAGATCTCCTCGCAGATTTGTGTCAGGCCAAATTTGGCAAGACCAGATTGTTGAGGAGGTTGTCGTAAGACTTCAGCCGAGGGATCATTACCAAACGGGTTCACCTTTATCTGAGTCGACGCACTGGTGGTGACGCCAAGATGCACTCCAGGATCATCGCCCGCTGAGGAGTTGGATCTTCCGCAATCACCGGAGAAGGGATGATCACTGAGTTGCGTATGTTGAGGGACCTGAGTCGGAGGAGCCACCGGGGAAGCATTGTAAGCTTCATCGCAAGGGCTTCAAGAAGTCCTCCCTTGCCCTTGATGATTGATTTTGCTCAGATAGTAGTAAAGTCGAAACATTACATCCTCGGAAAGAAACTTGAGTAAACAACAAAGGCGGAAAAGTTGTGATGTAAGGTTACCTTCACAACCAGACTTCCTTTGTGCCAACAGCCATCACAAAGCTTTGTGCTTCTTGAGCGCAAGATCCGCAATGGAACGATTTCAGCCTCTCGAGGAAAACTCAGAGGATATCCTTCGAGTGGAGCAAGTTCACTTGGAGGTCGCAAGTTAAAAATAAATACACAAATCAGCATTGCAATATATTGAAAAGTGAAACACGCAGAAGATGTTCTGATAGAGCTTACCAACACCACGGGATTATCCAGAGGTGCATGTCCAGAGAAATCTCCCAATCATCCTCTCGATCCGCTCCATGATCAGCCATTTGATCCGGCCGATGTAGCCTTGAGAGGTGTAGGTATGGGGCTGATGCGGAGAGAGTCATTTTTGGAAGACGTGATGGAATGCATCACTATCCCCATTCGAAGTGGCTGGATCCGACATGAGACCCAAGATTGGACCAAGTCGATCCTTTCGCATCCTTGGTGCTTGATAAGATATTCGATCCGCCTCTTAGTAAGGATCGATTGAATGAGAGTCGGAGCAGCCTCGCCCTGAAGGTTGGGCTATGGCGTCTGTCGATAAAAGCCGACAAAGTAGTAGCTTTGCCGAGCTGAATATTCCTATGGTAGAAAAAGTACGCCATTGTTCAACCGAGTCATCCGCGAAATTTTGGGATAAGCCCTGCTCGCCTAACCGAAAAACTAATGGTGCCGTGATATAAGGAACACCCGGTGATAGAATTTCTCCGGACATGAAAATAATCGGAAGAAGCAAACTCGCCTAATGCTGAGAAAGTCTTCAAAGCGCAACATATGCGCCATCTCTAGAATGGAGTTAGAGGAAGATTGTGAGTTGAACTCCATAATGGTCAATCACCAGAAGAACTGAGGGAGGAAAGGACAAACTCGGCCCAGATGGGTGCCAAAATGACGCGCCTCGCTCGGGTTGGGACGGTCTCGCTGAGCCGCCCGCCTGGCCGCCGGGCGATCAGCCCCTCCTTCTCCACATTCTTGAGGCTGCATTGCCGAGGGCGCAGGGATCCAGAGCCCTCGTAGCTTTCCTTTTCCGCTAGCTTAACCTTTCGCCGCCGCCAAACCTGAGAAAGAAGATGAAGAAGCCATTTTTATCTGGTGAGAAAGTGACTTGGTGATGGCGGCGCTAGGAGCTCTGGGGAGGAGGACGAGTAGGCTCGCGGCGCTGGAAGATTGGGAAGGAAGGAACGGCAAAGGACTGGTGGGGATGAGAAGAAGAAATTAAACCCTTATATCCACCACCGCGCGATTCGTGCAAACGCTGTTAGCTTAACCGCCACGCCGTGGAAAGAATCAAGGGCCCGCTGATGATTGCGTATGCTCGATCTCTTACACACGCATTGAAACGGGCGCCGCTCATGCGAATCGTGGACCCAATTAAATCTGGCCGTAGGACGAAACATTCTGCCGATGACGTGACTTGACCATGCTTGTATTAGGTATGCGAGACCAAATTCGCTAGTTTAAAAGCGAGCTGGAAAATCCGAGTAACTAGTTGAAAGGTCCGACTTACTTTAAGACCCGGATCGATCTTTTGTTGTGAAGTTTCAGAACCCTTCAAGATTCCGCAGTCAAGATCAAGCTGGAAGAACATGATAAAATCCGGACTTTGGATCTTGGAGGCTCCTCCGCTGCTGGGATATACTTTCCGGGTATCCTCACGCCTCACCCACTGGTGGTCCACTTCGGTTAGAGCATTGCTTCACGGAGGCCCAGTCAAGGAGAGAAGACAGAGTCCAATCCACATGGAAGGCCTAAGATTTACTGATTTCAATGATAATGTTACTTGTACTTCAAGATGTACTTTGTGTACTCTTAGTCGTTTCTGATAGATCTTCTCAGAAACCCTAGGCGGATATCTATATAATCCGTCCTAGGGAGAGCCTTTAGGCACGAGATAACACCCTACTTTAGACCTCAACTCGACATAAAACCCTTGTAACTCATATTCGCTCGGCCAGACATTAGATTACGAGTAGGATCGCCCAAAGTCAGTGATTCAACTCAGGTAAACTTGTGTGCTCACCGTCCGGAATACCGTGACGCTCTTACCCTTCTCTTCCAGACGCCTCGAGGACCCCTCATGGCTGTGTGGCATTTATCATCAATCCGATACAATTCACACTGACCAATTTTAATTCATTCTGAGATCTTTTGACCTTGATGTGTGACCCTATCCGAGACCCTTATTTTTATAATATTGACATATAATTGTTGTATATCAATTATACATGCTTGCCATATTTCGTGGGTATGGGTCAGATAGTTTAATCACATCATAATTAAATATGGAGTCTATATGAGGGCTTTTCTAGTCTTATATTGGCTCCATTTAAATTTTGTAGCGTCGATGCTATGTTTTTTCTTGTTAAGACAACATTTAATTTGTTGGGCTTCTAAATAACTTGAACCTATTAATTAAATGTCGGGACCCCTGCCTTAATATTGCTCTAATTGCATCGTATCTGCTATGCCATGCATCATATCATAAGCATGCGGATCTTCCGTTAGTATTAAATATTGCATCCGTGTTTCTTCTTTTCTAGTGTTTGCTTCTTCATGATTAGGCCAATGAGTTGATGCAGTATCGACAAGTTCTCTCGATATGAACCTCCTAAGAAGTGTTTCCCAAAGTAGCATCTCTCCCTTTCTACCTATTTTGCATTTCTAGTTCCCTTTACCCTCCTCGTTGATCTATTGCTATCCTTTTGTGATGCTTTTTAGTTTCTATGTGTACCATTTATATTCCCTTGCAGCCTCTCTTATATTGCCTTGGACATCCTATTGCTCGTTGTTTGATATGGGGAGATAGCTCTGGCCATGTAGTCGTAGCTTGCCTTGCTGCTTTCTAAGCCATACGTTATTGTTCCATCGTTGAGGTTGGTACATGCTGGTTGGTGGAGATGCTATCCGTGGAGAGGATCAAGTGACTTTAAATACACCTAGTTAAATCTGCTGGGATAATCTAATGCAGAAAGAGGCACCAAGCAACAGTATGCTATTTGGTTTTTCTATGTCCACTTCAGGTCCTGTGAGGCCCCGAAAAGTACTTTGATAATTGCCTTGATTTTTGCACTATACACATCCGGGAGGCCTTATGGACTCCTCTAGCTAGAGCTGATTCATTTCTATTTCTCGGGGCCAGCAAACTAGTTTGGGGTTTTATTATCATCTCAGACTTATGCCATGCTTACTCGCTTTTATTTACGATTAAAGGGAGCACCAGATCAGATTGATCGCGCCACGTTGCTGTATCGGCACGCTTCTAGTCAGCACTTTCGTTTCCATTGCTTATAGCCGCTGCCGCAGAACTCAAATCCGTCGTGAGCCGTACCAACTTTGCTGGTGTAAAATTTTAGTAAGCCCTTCGAATATTTCGAATCCCGTGATCGCTTTGGCGTGAATGCCTTGCTGGGTTTTGAGTTGGTTTTTCCGGAGGTTGATCGAGTGTAAGCTTTATCGCAGCACCGCAGGTAAAAATCTTCTCGAAAAGCCGTGGTTCCATGGTTATGGACGCACTTGGGAGGCCACAAGATTCTCGACTACAGGTATGAAGCATAACTAAAGTAGTGCTATAAATTTGACTTCAATATGTGACTAGTAATCTGTGCTCAAGTATAGCGAAATGGATATTAAAAACATGCCAATAGCTGGTGGATCTTGGCTCAATTGTGTTCTGGCATACCGCTTAGTAAGTACACATACAACTCCAAATGGAATGTGGATAAGTACAATCAACAAATCATGGGTTTGGGATTCTCGTGACAATTATGGTCTCGACTAGTAAATGTTCCAACTACAACGGAATGAAGTTATTTAAAACTTCCCACTACTTATTATGCTATCGTGGATAAATTTCATGCTATATCATCTGGACTAGTAAATGTGCTGCAACTATAATAGTAATGAGTAAAACCTGCCAACTGTGAGTTCCTTGGTCCCGACTTCGCTTGGTCTTCGCGAGGGGGAAAATACCAGGATGGGCTTTGTTTGGTGTTATTTGCTGTTGATCCAATAGGTCTTTTCTTGTCCTCTCTCCTCGGAGCAATCCTGCTTGTATCGAATCTCTATAGGTTATTTAGTGTCATACTGCCGTCAAATTTCAAAATTTACCATATCATCTATGTGCGTAGGCGTAGAGTCAGCTGAATTCTAGTCCTCGGCCATGTAATCGCCTTCAAGACGTCGACGCCCTCTTTTTCCTCTCTTGCCCTTTGCCTGGGCACCCACTTTTGTTTTAGCAGGTTTGAGATCGACGTCATAAGAAGGTGGTTTACCCTTCCGGGTTTGGCCCTGGAAGCAGTTGCACGTACCATTGGTTATTCTTCAGGTATTTTCCAGCCCCGCATTTGCATCTTCATCCGGTAGGCCTGGATGCTCTATCGCTTTTCAAGTTGATTTGGATCTTGTATTGTATATATAGTATTCTGACTGCTGAGTCATGTTGTTATATATATATCTGTTCCGGTGCGGGTCCCATTGAGTAATCACAAGGTTGTGTAACGGTATTACTTTCGTTTTCCATTCGCACGTAAAGTGCCCGTAGGGCTGCCCCTCGAATCGCTTTTCTAGCGGGTTTACGAAAGGTTAAAACTTCAAGAAAATACTGCGGGTGTTACATCCACCAGCTCCGCCTCAACCCTACCGCCAGCCTTCACGTCCACCCTCATCAACCCCAGCCCCTGGACCAATCCCCAGCGTCCGCCCTTTTCTCTGCGCTATGAGCCGCCCGAGCGCGAT
>JAJUPC010000851.1:0-42982 GCA_023614405.1 Avena insularis
CTGGGCCTTTTGGGCCTGGCCGGTTTAGGGCTAGGATTTTTATTTAAAATATTTGTTTTTTATTTTTCTTTTGTTGATTAAAGATTTCGTAAATAACTTTTCACGTTTTAAGATAGTATAAAATATAATTTGAATAAAGAAGGAGATGTAATGTAGAAAACAATATAGGGTTTTACAAAATAGTTCAAGGAAAAGTATGCATGATGGTATGTTGATGATGCACAAGATAAAGCCAAGCGGTTTTCTATTAGTGGTTTTACCCGAGGGTGCTATAATTCGACACCACTAACAATGGATCTCGCCCTCGTGATCCGCCTCATGGTTCAGGGAAGAAGGCCGACCCTTTGAATCTTCTCGCTTTGTGTAGATCCTCGCGACACCACTAACAAGGATTCTTCCTTCATCTTGATATCGGCGGCACCACCAACAAGTCGTTGTTCACGTTCATCGAGAGGACACTCCGGAGTAACAAAGGACAAAGGTAAAGGTATCAAAATATAATGCCACCTCTAACTTCCACGGAAAGAGTATAATTGCATCGATCCACCATTCAATGTACAAGAGCGAATGATAAGAGTAGTCGGATGGTGATCAGTCCATCGCGCACCCAAAGCATTACTCTGTACATGAATAGGAGAATTATGCAACCAACTCTCGGAATCAGACTTAAGATCTCGACAAGCAAAGTTCGTAAACAAAGGAGTGATGCAGAATCTTCATCGGATCTGTTGCAGATGATGTCGTCACGAAGGAAAACATTGGAAGATACAAAGAATTTTTTTAGTGAACTTTCGGTCCACTGAAAGGTACAACAGATAAAGATTCATCAGATAGCATGAAGACCAGATGTCTAAGCACCGTTACAAGAGGATGGAAGCGAAACCCTGAAGGTACGACGGAAACCAAACCACGAGAAATCCTGGACTCAAACAAAAGATAAGAGAGCAGATTCAAAACACGTCGAGATAAGAGGAGAATAAAAGAGGGGTAAGAAGTAAAAGCAGACCTAATCAGATCTATCCAACCGATTTTCGAAAATAGTTTTTGACACTCTACGACGTCCGTTAGCTAGGTTATCCTACGAAATGGACCGTGGGTATCGAATCGCTAACGAGCTCTGATACCACTCTGTAACACCCTCAGATCGGCCCTATGCAAGTTTTAGCCATTTCCGCCAAACCCGCATAGAAACGATTCAAAGGTGCCTTCCAGACACTTGCGTGCGGGTGGAAAACGAAGTAATATCATTACACAATAGTCTACGATGGAACCCACAGAACATATATATACAACAGCGACTCAAAGAGTCAAGAATATAGATATACAGTACAAAGATCCAAATCACCTTAAAAACGATACAACATTCGAGTACGGATAAGATGCAAATTGAGCTAAGAGCCCTGAAGAATAACCAATGGCATCCATAACCCTGCCCAGGCCGAGCCGGAAGGGTAACCCTGCTAACGACGTCGATCTGAAAACCTGCTTAAATAAAAGGGGTGCCAACAAAGGGCAAATGAAGAAGAGCGGTCAGTATTGAGGCCAGTACATGGCGAGTCTTAGAATTTGGCGGTCCTCGCCTACATAGGTATGGTGGATGTAGCATCCCAATTGTCTAACAATTGCAATGCTACTAGCCTAGTCTATATAAATGCTACTTCCTATATATAATTGTTGCATCATAATTATATCATGCTCATGTCATCATGCCACCTTGCATTTGAGCATCATATAAACCCCTTTTTGTTTTGGTTCTTCTCTCATATGCATTGTAAATTGTTTTTGTCTCGTGATATTGTATTTGGTTATTGATATATTGTTTAAATGCCCAAGTTGAGTTGGGGGCATATCTTTTATTCAACTCCATCACCTTTCCTTGTCACCACCTTATACTTCCACCATTCCAATAACCCATGAGCTTGTAATTCTTTTTCTTTTGATATTTATTCTAGCTCATGTAGGTTGGGTGGATCTAATTCTATAAATCCGTAGCTTGGCCCTTACTCCATCTTTTGAGGATGCACATAAATAAATGCCATGAGATTTTATTTTGTTTTCACAAGATTAACACATGACATATAATACTTGCATGGGCCATGCAACCATCACCATCTTTTGTCCTCCTTTGGTTTTATTTGATTTTGAGTGGATCATCTTCTCATCTCTCTCTTTCTCCTAATCCGTCCTACCTTGCTTTGTTTCTTGCCTTGTGCCATCAAACCTCATCCACCTCTCTTGTGTAGTGCCATGCATGATCTTACAAGACCATCCCCATGACCATCTCCTACCCTTCATGCTTGCTCATGCTCCTGTGGTTACACCATCTCCCTCTCTCTCTTTCTCTCTCTCCACCATGAGGGCCACCTGACCTCCTCTCTCTCCCTGGCCCACACCCCAGCCACCCCTCTCTCTAACCCTAAACAAAACCCTAACCCAAGACTACCCCATCTACCTAGCCGAGCCACCCCCTCTCCTCTCTCTCTCTTCTACTCCGCCATGTTGGCCCCAATTCGGCTTCTTCCTCACCCCTGGTCCACTGCAGCCTCCCAGCCCTACCTTGCCCCAACCACGAGCAAGACATGAGGAGGGAGAAAAAGGTGGCACCGAGGCCACCTTATCTACCCCCTGCCACAGCTGGCCTCCTCCCTCTCCCTCCTTTTTCCTCCTTCCACACGACTCTCTGGCGTCCCCAGATCCGCCCCAGAGCCGCCTCTTTCTTCCCTTCATACCTCTCCGACCACACTACGCCGCCGGCCAAAGACATCATCGTCGCTGCTCCGTCCAAGCTCATCGTGGAAGCGGCAGGAGATCGAGGACATCCTGCGTCGCCCAGACACCCAGACGAGAAGGAGAAGCCAGAACGCCAGACGGCGCCGCCTGACGAAACCCTAGCCCCGAGGCTGCGTCGTCGACGATCCGCCACGCCCCGCCTCGATCCAACACCACCGCCGAGCCAGGTGAGCACCTCCTCCTCGACACGCCCGCTCGCCAGACGCTTTAGCCCGCCGTGCGTCCGTCGAACACCCCACACGCGCAGAGCTCGATGGCGTCTGCGCTATCCCGCAGACAAGCTTATCTAGGCTGCGCACGCCTGTCAGCCTCCCTAGCACCACCACACGGTCACCTCAAGACGCACTCGCGACCCGGGATCGAATCCCGCTCATCCACAAGACGCACTCGCCACGAGAAGAAGAAGAAGAGAAACAGAAACCGGGTCATGGTCATCTTGCAAAAATCCCACCTTTTTTAATTCTCGCAACTCAGCACCTAGTACCCCATGGCTCGCATTGCAGTCCCACTTCGCATGTGAGCCGGACTGGGCCCGCTTGTCAACCGCGTGGGCTAGCCAGAGCCGCGGTAGAAAAAGGATTTTTGCGCGCGTGGCCCCATTCCGTTTGCCCCCACCCGTCAGTGGCTATGGATGGGACGGGCTGAGTAAGAAAAGTTTTTCCTGTGTCTGTTTTAATTAAACCTTTCCCAAAATTGATTTAAATTTAAATTCAAATCTGTTTTTAAATAACTTTTGAAATATAATTCCAAATAACACATATGATATATGTTTTTGAATCAGAAAAATGTGAGGAATTCAAATATGCCATTCAAAATACTTTTGAGCACTTTAAAATTTCGATATGATTAAAATTACAATAAAATGCCCTTTTTCTTAATTAATTAATACTTTGGTTTTATAACTCTAAATTTGACAAATAATATGTCTAAATCGATCAGCGCGACGAGCCCATTCTATCTATGCATTCCATGTTCTGAATTGCAGCATGCATCATATAAATATAAAGTTTACAGCAACTTATTTGAGGATAAAAGGTGACTAAAACTCCATAAAATGCTTTATTCTTGTATTCCACACCTCACCCATGCCATGCTACATTATTGCCATGCAAATTGTGCATCATTCATCATGGCATGATTGTTTGCTTGTCGCATTTTAATTCATATGCTTGTGCACTCTATTTATGTTGGTCCTTGTTTGTTTGGTTCTTCTTCGAATAGACGGAGCGGGATATATCAAGAAACCGTGAGCACTACCTGATCCATCCTCGCTTCAACTGAAATGCCGTGCAAGCACTACCACATGCTTGCATACATATAGTACCTATTTTCCTCTATCTTATTCTTGCATCATTGAGTCGCGGTTGCACTAAAATGAATCCCAAGTACTGCATAGCCTTTACAATTAAACCCAACGAAGCTTGTTCCTCCATCCCATGAGCCATTACTACAGGAGTTGTTTGAGCCATGCGGGTCGTAGAACAGCATGTGTAGGGTATGTGAGTGTCTGATGGATAACGAGGTACCTAAACAACTTAAGCTGAGTAGTAATGGGATAACTAATGACAGGGCACCGTGGGCAATATCTCGCTATTTGGTTCTTCATGCTCACTTGTGTCCGTGGGACCCAGTACTTGATTCCTGTTCCTTGACTATTCGCACTATCCACATCCGGAGGCCTTATGAACCCCGAGCGAGCTTGATTCATTCTTATTTCTTGGGGCCACAAAGTAGTTTGGGGCTTTATTACTATCCTGTACTTATGCCATGCTTTCTTGCTTTATTTAAGATTGTCGTGGAGCACCAGACTGTTTAGGACCGTGACACGTTTATTTGTGTCGACAAACCCAGTCCACATTTTGGGTTTCATTGCATCGTTACCACACAAACCACAGGTCCGTTTGAGCCGCCAACTTCGCGGGTAGCTTAGTGGGTGGCTCACTGAAATATTTCAATCCTGTGATCGCTTTGTCGTGAATGCCTCGTTGGGTTTTGATTTGGTTTTTCCGAGGTTGATTGAGTGTGTGTTGCTATTTGTGCACCTGCAGGTAAATCTTTCTGAAAGCCGTGTCCGCGGTTATGGACGACTTGGAGCACAGTTTCTCGATCATAGACAAGTATAACTAAAGTACTGCTTTTAATTTAACTAAGTACCTGACTAGTAAATAGTGTAATACTCATGGAATGGATAATAAAGCGCCAACGGATGGGGGTCGTTTCTCCCGCTTCCTCGTGTTTAGGAGGAGGATGGATCATTAATATTACTTATTATAACTGTTGTTATTAATTCACGGACATCCGCTCTATCTTTGGTTAGGCGGATGGTTAGCTTAGTATCTCTAGAATTGTTAGGTATTATCTTTTGCTGCAATTCGTCACCCGAGTTGTGTCCCTTGAGGCATAAAGACTTGCCGAAAATTCTAGGGTCTCACACGATAAATTGTTTGATTCAGATGAACAGGTATACTCGCAAGATGGATACTGGGTGGAGGAGACGAACGATGTGGGAAACGATCACTCGGTGTAGAGATTTCGGGAACGGGGATCCGTGAGATCTGTGGGCGGGATGTGTTTATTTATGGGGCATCTTATGCCGATTTGCTTCTTATCCGTACTCGGATCTTGTTTTCCTTCACTTTGGTACTCGATGTTTGATGTATGAGGAGATATCCTAAACTATTATATCTATCTAGGAAATTTGGATCTTCTTGGTATGGCGTTGCAATATTTCTATTTCTTTTAGATGGAATGACTCACGGACTGTTGTATGTGGCTTGCATACATACTCATTTGTGTATGTAGTTGATCCTTACTTCGCCGATTCACGCTTCGTTCTTGTCCCGATGTTTTGGAAATGGTTAGGGCGGCCGAAAGGTCTACCTGTGAGTGGCATTTGGCCCCACCGTACTATTTTAACCATTTCCGCTCATCCAGGCTTGTAACTAAGAGCGTAATTCACCGAGGTAGTTACAGTGGACTAAAGCGGCAGCGCAGCATGCACTAAACAACCTATAGACTCAATACAACTATCAGCTATCATAGAGGGATAAGATAGAACTATTCGAAACCAACCTGATACTACCACCAAACATACCCATCCTGGTATTTCCCCTTCGAGACCAAACGAGGAAGTCAACCGAGGAACTCACACAGTTGGCAATTTTATTCATTTATTCCATGGTGGTTATCTAACCAGTCATATCAGGTACAAGTCATATTATAACAGTAAACTTTAGTTATAGTTAGCCATGATCGAGAACTGTGCTCCAAGTCGTCCATAACCGCAGACATGGCTTCTCGAAAAAATTTAACCCTGCAGGTGTGCACCAAAGTTTCCACACGCACATACACCCTTGTTGTCATATCAGGTAGGTACAAGATCACAAAACATACACCCAACGGTATGTCGACGGGGTTTCGGACACGATGTTTCCCAGACCCAAAGCAAGTACATGGGGGGCACCCCACTAAGCTACCTGCAACGAAGTCGGCCGGTCTCCGAGATGGACCCAGGGTTTGTGTCAATGGCTATAAACAACTGGGAACCCGAAAGTGTGACTGGGCTTGTCGATACCACGGAAACATTCCACATTTGTTCCTAAGCAGATCTGAGCTCCACGTGATAAATAAAGCAGTAAAACATGGCATAAGTACATGATAGTAATAAAGCCCCAAACTACTTTGTGTCCCCCAGTACAATACTTTGAAATCAGGTACTAAATCGATGGGGGTGCCCACACACCCCACCTGTGGTTAGCACGCTCGATATCGGAACAGGTGTCAAGAACTTGGGGTCCTACGGGACACCAGTGAGCAGTTAAAAACCAAATATTGTCTATTACCCACCGGTGCCTTTGCATTATTTACCTACTTTCAATTTTAGTTATTAAACAGTAATTAAATCCATGATTATCTCCACCATGAAGCATGTGCCAACCATCCAACAACGTTAGAACATCGACAACGCGAAGCAGCACCTGAGCAAGAAACTACGACTTGCAAGGCCGACTATCTACCAAACAACAGGTAATAGGAGGTGCCCATGGCAATATAGAGGCTGCAGGGGAAAATAAAGGGGTACGGAATCTATAGCATTACAACACAGATAGCAATAGATCAATAAGAGGAAATAAAGACTGTAAAGACAAAATAGGTAGAGAGGGGGAGATTGCTCGCCTGAAAACATTGCCGAAGATTCATCTGAAGATCAGGTCGACTCTCGCATCAACTCATCGGCCTAATCCGTGAAGAAGCAAAGCACTAAAATAAACACCTGTAGGGGTTCGTAGCATGGAAAACAAAATTTTTATACCGCATGCAAACAAACAAGCCAAGATCTATCTACTAGATTGTAGCAACGAGTCGATAGAGGAACTCACCCTCGAAGATTCCAAAGCGGTTAACGAGAGCAGATTCTCGTGGGTGATGTAGTCGTACACTTGCCGATCAAGATCGTGTAGACGATCCTTCCGGCGCTGCATTTCAGCAGCGCTTCCGCAGTCGGTCACACGTTCGGTACTCGATGAAGACCTTCCTCTCCCTTGTTCCAGCAGGCAGCGGAGGTTGTAGCACTCTCCTCGCGATTCCGGCAGCACGGCGGCGTGGTGTCGGAAGTAGAGGGAGATCTCATGAGGCCGCCTTAAGCCGGAGCGAGTATGGTGGAGTATGAGAGAGGCCTTGGTGATCTAGGGTTTAGAGGGCACCAAGGGGAGGGCTTGGCCGGTGGCTAGGGTTTGGGGAAACCCCAACTCGCCGAGTTGGAGGTGCCCTAGGCGGCAAAGACAAGGAGGTGGTGGCCCGACGACTTGGGGCTAGGGTTTGGGTGTGAGGGTGGGGTGCCCTACCCTCCTTATATAGGTGGAGGGTGGCTGGTTGGGTGGAGGAGTCCTCCTAACTCGGCCTCCTTGGCGTGGTGGAGGGAGGGGACTTCCTCCCCAAGTAGGTTTCCTACTCTCCCTCCACCAAGCAAACTTGGCGTTTGACTTTTCAAATTGACGTTTGACTTTCAAACTTGGATTTGATCTCTCTCCATATTGTCCATCCAAGTGACCTAGTACATGATGCAACCATTCCACATTGTCATGAAACATTCATGTTCCCTTCCCCTCCGGAGTGCCGGACCTTCCGGACCCTTCTAGAACATTCCTGGTGAAAACACCAGAATCAGTCCCGAACTCCGAAACAAGACTTTCCTTATATGAATATTATTCTCCGGACCATTCCGGATCTCCTCGTGATATCCCGGATCCCATCCGAGACTCCGAACAACATTCGGTCTCTTACTCATCATTCCATAACTACTCAACAACATCGAATCCTTAAGTGTGTCTCCCTACGGTTCGTGAATTATGCGGACATGATCGAGACACTTCTCCGATCAATAACCAATAGAGGAATCTGGAAATTCATATGGCTCCCACATATTTCTACGATTACTTTGCGATTGAATGAACCACTTACATACGATAACAATTTCCCTTTTTCTCACGATAGTTTACTTATCCGAGGTTTTGATCATCGGTATCTCTGCATACCTAGTTCAACCTTGTTACCGATAAGTACTCTTTTCTCGTTCCCATGGTATGTGATCCCTTGTGAGCCAGTCACATGCTTGCGAGCTAATTGGATGACATTCCACCGAGAGGGCCCAGAGTATATCTATCCGTCATATGGATGGACAAATCCCACTCTTGATCCATGTGTCTCAACCCATACTTTCCGAATACTTAATGCCACCTTTATAGCCACCCAGTTACGGTGTGGTGTTTGATGTCATCAAAGCATCCTTCCGGTGATGGTGATAAGCATGATCTCATGGTCGAAGGAATTAAGTTACTATTTATCAGAAACCTTATAGCAATTGAACTATTAAAATGACATGATCTTTATGCTACGCTTATCTATAGGAGTATGTCAATTATACCATTCTCCTAATGATATGATCTTGTTGTTAACAACATATCAATGTTCATGATCAGGAAACCATGATCATATATTAACCAACAAGCTAGTATTATAAAGAGGCTTTACTAGGGAATCTAATTTAGTTTACAAATCACACAAGTATTAATGTTTCCGGTTAATACTGTTATAGCATGAATGTAAACATTTATCATAAACACAAAGATATAATAATAACTACATTTATTATTGCCTCTAGGGCATATCTCCAACAACACCGGATGCACTATTTAATACTACTGCAGAAGATCGAATTAGGTGGTTTATGTTGTCTAGATACCCTGCAATTTAAATGTTGTCTTAACATGGCAAAACATGGCATCGGTTCACTACACAAATTTAAATGAGACCAATATTAGACTAGAAAAGATCGCATATGGACCCCATATATATTTATGATGTGAATCGGCATAATGCCCCCAAAACCACATGTTAAGAATGCAATCATGACAATTTAATATGCAACAATTTATATATGGAAATTTATAAAATAAGGCTGGGTTAGGTAGGGGTCACACATTGGGTATCGGCGATATTGGGGTTCGGTGAGGGTTCGCGGGATCGGTCTTCGGGTCATTGGATCCAGGAACGAGTCTGTGGATCCGTGATCAGTCTTCGAGGTTTCCGGCTCCCGGAAGACGATCTTATTGAACCGGCGTCATCACCTCTGGGTGGTAGATCTTATCGGTTCCATGACGAAGTTCTTGTGAGTCGAAGATGATGATTGGTATCCAACTTGATTCCGCGCTAGTTCGGTCTTGTCAACGAGAAGATCCTGACGAGGTTGGGACCAAGGCTTGGTCGACAACATTGGTAAAGGCAAGCTTGGGGTCTAACAAGCACGCAGGGTACCTGAGATGTGCGCATGTGGTGTACTGGGAGAACAACAACATGTCGCCCGCTAGTACCACAACGACACACACACACAAAGAAAGGAGCAACGTTTGCATACACTGCTGGAACAGAGACGCTCGTGGGCACGTGCACATGTAGAAGGCAGAGACGACAGCGACGGGAAAATAGGAACCGAGGACGCCTCGACTCCGGGTCGGCGACGAGCGCGGCATCAGCACGGTTGCAGGAGGCCGGCCAGCGGCAATCTCGGGGCAGACAGACGGTGCAGGGCTCGCTAGGCAGAGGCGGAGCAAGGGCCAACGAGCTCGGGGTGGTACTGGTCGAGCTTGGCAGCGACGTAGAGGAGGCCCGGGTCCAGCAGATGCAGAGATCAAAAAGGAGGGCGGGGGGCGTCCTGTGCGGCCAGAGAGGTTCCGCAGCGGTAGAGGTAAGACCGGAGGAGGAACCAGAGGGAGGAGAGGCTCCCCTGGCGGCGAGGAGTGGAACGACCACACGCTGGTGGTGGTAGACAGAGAGGGTCATGGGCTCGCATGGAGGAGAGGGCGACGACGCAGGCGGCCTGTCAGCACTACTCGGGTAGGGCGACGAAGGGGGTTCAAGGGAATAAGCCGACGGTGGTTTGCATCGAGCGTTGGCGGCGGGATGCAGGAGTCTAGGGGAGAGACACGGGATTAGGGGAGGAGAGATAGGTAGGTGGGGCCACGATCGCGAGGGAGGGCGCGTACGCAGCACAGGATTGGGAGTGGGGGTTGGGTACGAGTTGTGTGCGTGCGTGGTGTTGTGTGTCTGGTGTTCGGCGGGGTGGGGTGGAGTGTTGGAGGCGACAAGGGTTGAAGTGGACAGGGTTTCTAGGGTTAGGGATAGGTGGGGATTTGGATAGAAGGGCTAGGGTTTCAGCCGGCTGGGCCTTTTGGGCCTGGCCGGTATAGGGCAAGGGTTTTTATTTAAATTATTTGTTTTGTTAATTTTTCTTTTGTTGAATAAATATTTTGTAAATAACTTTACATGTTTTAAAATAGTATAAAATATAATTTGAATAAAGAAGGAGATGTAATGTAGAAAACAATATAGGGTTTTACAAAATAATTCGAGGAAAAGTATGCATGATGGTATGGTGATGATGCACAAGATGAAACCAGGCGGTTTTCTGTTAGTGGTTTTACTCGGGGTGCTATAGGGCATCACACCCACACCCTTCTAATCTCTCTGTAGCTCGCAGGGCATCGCCCGCCAAGTCCTGCGCCAGGGAGTCGACGTCGTCAAGAGCAACGCCCTTCGGGTTGATCTCCTTGTACAAGCGGGCGAGGACCGCCTTGGCCTTGCCGAGCGTCTCCACGGTAGAGCTGCAGCGATCTTCGATCGTTGCAATGGCATCCTCCATGGGATCCCCATGCTCCAAAGCGTTGTGATCAAATGCAACTCCAGTAGCATCTACCCGGTGCAGTAAAAAATTCGGATGAGACAAAGGAACCATACCAGAAGAAAAACAAGCTCAAGAAGAGGAATGTAGGGTCACTCACCGGATAGCGCTTTGGCAACAGCCATAAGCTTCTCCGCCGTGATTTCTCCTGAGACTCCGTGGCAGCTGCAAGCTACTGCTCACGACACTGGGCCTCCTACTGGTGGCGCTGAAGGGTCTCCACGACATCCTTCGCCTTGGTCTCCGCTTGGTTGTGACTCTTTTCAAGTGCATTCAGCTTGTGGAGTGCCTCATTATTCTCGTCTACAACATTCAACAAGTAAAAGGTCAGTAACACTGGTATTCATCAATACTCATGGTCGAACAGAAGAAATAGATGCACCTCAGAGTTGCTGAAGTTCGCCCTCCAAGGCAAGGTATTCCTGGCCAAGGCGATTGGCGTCGCAGATGAAGGGCTGCAAATAGGAAACAAGAAAAACCATATGAACAAAAGGGCTCGGGGGCTTTCCCATGAGAAACGATAAACTACTTACGTGGTCACCCGAAGACTCCGAGGGTTTAGTTTGTGTCTTCCGATCAACAACCGCACGAGTCCTTGGCCTCAAGGAGCTCGAAACTTCGTCGTCAGAGTCGGCCACCGTCTTTGGAGAAGCAGCAACAACCTTAGACTCCCCATGCATCTCGTCAAGTTCCTCCTTGAAGGATTCATATGAGGACTTCCTCCTAGAAACACACGAAGTATTTCAGGCCAATCAATAAAATAGTAAGATAATACTTAGCACACTGCAAATACAAAGGCGACAGAAAACTTATGATGAAATGTCAGAGAGATCGAAGAGTGGTGACTATCTTCTTCTTGGTCGGTGGCTACGGGGCTATGGCCCAAACGGGCACAACAGGAATGGGGGAAGTCACAGCCTCATCTCCAATGTGCCGCAAAAGAAATGCGGGTCCCCTTGGCATCGGCGTCATCGCTCCATCCAAACTTTCGCTTCGAGTCCTCTTGCGAGAGATCTCTTTGCTATGATCGTGGGATTCCATGGTAGGTGACCGGGCGGGGGGAAGCATGGATTCAGAATCCACGTCCCCACCATCTGGCACAGCTTCGAACTTCTCAGGAAGGGGAGGCATCATGCCCGCCACCTTAAACTCCTACGAATCAGGAAATATGCAAACATCAATCAAGGAATATCAGACAATGTCACTCGAAAATGCATTACATGCAACTGCAAGATTCACCTGAGGGACTTCTTGGCAGAGAAGGGGGCAGTCAGAGACTTCTTGGGTAGCTCCTTGTCGGCCTTATGCTTTAGCGGAGGTCGAAGCGCTTGGTCGAGGTCGGTCGAAGACATATCCTATGCCAACAGTCTTGTCGAATTGCCGACGCCGGAGTATAATAACATTGGATGCGCCCTCGCTTGCAGAGGTTGCACCCAATGCTTAAGGAAAGCGCAGATAATATCGATGCCACTGACCTCCTTGCCTCGCACTAGCTGGAGCGCCTCCACCCGCTGGTATAGCTTCTCCACCTCTACGGCTTCACCCTCCATGATATCATTTGACCATGAGCGCTTTTGGGTCACCACCTTGCTGGGGTCAAAGGGGTCCAACCCATAGTGTTGGCCGTCGAGCTTGACGTCATGGATGTAAAACCATTTGTTCCGCCATTGCTGTACGGACTCGCAGAGATAGAAGGAGAAGAATTGGATGATGGGATGGATAGAAATCTCGCACCCACCCAGTGGATAGACGCCACTGGTACCAGATTGCCTCTTTAGAGAATAGAGCTTTCTGAAGAGGCCGAAGTGTGGCCTAATACTGAGCCAGGACTCGCAAAGCGTGATAAAACACGCGATGTGCAAAGAAGAATTTGGCGACAACTGGTGGAGTTGTAGCCCATAAATAAAGAGACGCCACGAATAAATTCGTGGGCAGGCAGAGAAAGACCACGAATGACAAAGGCATAAAACATAACCCGGAAACCTTCGGGTGGGTCCAGAATTACCTCCTCGCGAGGAATGAGGGCGTCATTCTTATTCTAGGAGATGATACCAGCCTCGTGCAGGCGGCACATGTCCGTATCCCTGATCACGGATTCTTGCCACCCACCATCGGTGAGCTGGCCACCGGCGGAGGTCTTCATGGCAGCACCGGCGGAGCTAGTCCCCGCAACAGCGGAAGAGGTCTTCTTTGGCTTACCCATCTTAGCGGCGCGATGCGCAACGCGATGGGCACGAAGGAAGGAAGAGGGAACGACGCGAAGAACGTCCAGTGCGTGATAGGACCAAGCTCTAGAAATGGCGAAGGAAGCAAGAAGAAAGCAAATGGCATAGGAAAAATATTACTTTGATCTCCCCACGGTATAAAAGGACGAAGAAGACAAAACAGAGCCATTGATTCACAAGCCCTAACGCGTGCCCCTAATCGCATCATACACGTGTCATGAGCCGCCTAAACTGTCGCGAGCACTCCTCCCACTACGCACGGGAATCGAGGAGATGCCATAATTTTCGTGAAAATTATGTGTGGATAGTTAACTCCAAGTGAGAAAATAGGACCCACAGTCGTCCCATCACGTCGCTACTGTTTCTGAAGACGGTTGAGCTCACCAGCCGTCAGCAATAATGTCATCAAAGCAAAATCTAGCAACGACTAGAAACTTTCAACTAAACAAAAGTACTTACTCGAGTCTACGACTCAACCAACTACTCAGGACTACTCCTATCAGGAGTGCTGGCTGTGCACCTGAGAAATTAACATGGTGGAAACACTTATTCGAAAAAACTTCGAGTCCTTCATCGAGTCTGCGACTCCACTACGGACTCTGGGGCTACTCCCATAGGGAGCGCTGATCGTGCATTCGAAAAAGCTCTGACATTGATGACATCTGCAGATTTAAAGTCTCCGCTCAAGTTTATGACTCGAACAGACGCTCGGGGGCTACTCCCATAGGAATCGCTGGTGGCGCACCCTATGAACTATTTGGATGAGATCCTTCAGACCACATGTGACAAAAAAACAATCTATTTGGCAACTTTGACCGAACTAATGCTGAGAGAGATATCGTCTTCTTGGTCACCCGAAACACCTCCGCGATGATAAAATTTCGGATGTTTTCTTTGCGACACAAAGATAAGACCTACAAATATTATCTGATGGCCTGGTATCGCACCTGACCGCGCTCTTCCAGTAACATACCGTGTCAGTAGGCATGATGAAAATCCTGACGGACGCATTGGGTACTTATCTTAAACACTGGGATTCGACTCCTATAAGACCTCAACGGCCTGAGTTGAATTACGCCAGCATTGTTCCGGATTTGAGTCCAGGGACTTGAGTCTGAAGAAGATCGTGTTCTTTTGTCCAAAGACAGTTAACTGACCCTCATCCGTTGGGCGAGTCAGGCACATGTATTAACAATCCCTATGAACTGACATATTCACCCGAGAACATGTTCGGATGAGAAGCACTCGAAAGACTATAGAGTTTCTAGTCGAATCTATGATTCGACTGAACACTCGAGGGCTGCTAACATGGATATACCCTACGGGTACCTCACATTGGTATACCCGGTCCATCCCAGTGAACGCCCACACAAAGACTTGCTACTAACACGAAGCCCACGGAGACTCCGGATGGCCCAAGCCTGGTAGAAGTTTGAATCCTTGGAGAACATGGCCAAGTTATAGATAGAATATACAAGGGTGAAACCCTAACTTCTAACCGACTCGACCTACCCGAGACCTTGCCTCCTCATATAAAGGCCAGGAGGGCATGGTGAGGAGGATCTCCCCAACTCATACACACATATCACGCCAGGTTGCATCTATGCACCCCCTGTAACCTTCGGTTCCGCCATCAATCAAGAATAGACAAGCAGGAGTAGGGTTTTCCCTCTGGGGGCGTAAACCTAGGTAACCCTCATGTCCCCTTGCTGCGTGTATGTTAAACATCTTGCGATCTCCAACATCCCCTCTTCTCCAAACCCAAGTCCATAACAATAGGCATTGACGAGTCAAACCCTCCTCAAAACCAAAAACACACAAAAAAAAGTTGTAACCTTTATTGCAAATTTGTTTCTTTGTTTTTCTCGGAGATTACTCAATTTTAGGTGACTTGACAATAGGGAAATATATAGGGGATTCGACTCAAGTACGAGAACAAAGCAAGCAAGAGGAGGTATCACATTCATTTCATCACCTCTTCTGCAAATTTAAATTGACCCTACAATTATTTACTCGCTTGCACCTGAGTGACTCCCCACTTAGCTTGTTATCCTATAAATTCTATTCATTTTTCAGTGTCCTCTTTTAGCTTTGAAATAATAAGCAATGAACTTGGTTAAAATATTTCTGACATTTTTACAACAAGAAAAAGCATCCAAAAGATGACTTGAGTCCATGTTTAGCCCAAAGGATTTGATTTTAGAAACTACTCAGCCCCATTGAGCTTAATGTAAATAGACTTGATAGCACCCTTGAACGAAATTGTCCGATAAAATGGATGCTTCGAAGTAGAAGAGATTATTCCACTACTTTTTCTGATAATTATAGTAAGATATTGCTTTACTCGTGTCATTGCAACACTATCGTACTCCATGGGGAACTATTAACTCCACTGCCCAATGAACGATCTAAATGTGGGAAACCACTTGATTTTGGCTATTGAGTTATGTAAGCGTCTGTAGCTGCAATGCTATGACGGGTAAACTTTTAGTCTCCTCGTGGTTTCAATTTCCAAATGAAGTTGTAGTACTCCTCTGACACACTATTGCTCAATAGTTGTCTATTGGCATGGTCACGAGTCCGCAACACAATACCAATTAAGATGTTAAAAACAGTGGCATGATTTCTCTATGAAAGAGCTGAAGTTTTTGAAAAACAAGGAAAGGAAAAAGGTTCTTTGAGAGTCTTAAAATTTTGATGTGGGAGTAGATGAGTTGTTCTTAAATTAAATGTTATTGGTGCCAACTTGAATACTCTTAATTGATTAAAGGTATCGTGGTGGTGTCACGGAAGATGCCATGGGTAGGCTTAAGTTGGGGGCCGAATGGACGCTTGAGGTAACCGGGGAGAGAGCGCACGGTCTAGCCGCGCACGAAGAACAAAATGAACTCTCCACACTTGGGAATTTTATTGATACTAGAAGTTTACAAGTGCTCCTTGAGATGTTTGTGCAAAGCCTCAGGGCACTCGTTTCCTACTTGGTCCAACCTCCTCAAACCCTAGCTATCCCCCTCCTTATATAGGCGAGGGCCAGCTAGGTTACACCCCTTTGGGTCTTAGGATTACTGTTTGGATCTTGGTCCTCACTGTACGGGCCGGGTCATGGGCCAGCCCTATGCCCCTTTGACGCAGTCCATAAAGCTAGACAGCTAACGGTCTTCTCGTACGTAGCCTCTAGTTCTTTTGGCGTCACGCAGTGACTTTGTATGTCAGCCCTTGCTTTAGGCGTCACTTGGCTCCTTTCGTGTCACCCGGCATCGCCCTTCTCTTTTGACCATGCTTTACCATGGTCCCTCCTGAACCTCACTCGGAAAGCTGCCACGCATCCTATCTGACTCGGCCTTCCCTCGTGAGACTCGGCTCGTTGCCTCCTGCAAGGTTAACAAACTTGTCTTATACGGGCCGACATAATTCTCATTTCGGCCGTACATGACCATCATACCCGGCCGTTGTTACCCGGCCAGATTTATTCTTTACTCGGCATAAGCCAAGATGGGGAATGTTTTACCCCTTATGACCCTACCGGGGGTTATTCCTCCGACATTAGTCCTCGAAGATGGTGAGGCCTATCAGTTCTTGTTGTTAGGTGTCTCTAGGTTCCATTAATGTGCTTGGAACTTCTCTTTCTATCAGCATTTACTGCTTAGGGCACACTGTTTGGTGTAACCTCGTTCTTTGCCGAGTCTATTTTTCTATTTCCGAGTCTGATCTTTGACTTTATGGTTCATTTCTGCCTCGTGCTGAGTCATTTTGGACGATGCTGAGTCATTTTTGGTTTGCCTTAGTCACTGACAGCTTGTAATCATGATGACTTGCATCAAATTTTGTCCCAAATCCTGACCGCATAGTGACGGCGGCGCAGTAACTCCCCGTCACTATGACAGTCCCATCGCTCAGCGCCTCGTGTCTAGCGCAGCGTGACGTGGCAGTGGATTTTTCGTGTATCGCCTACACGTAGCGTTCGCTGAGTGGCTCACTCGGCCGAATACACGACCACACGCTGGCCGCACAGCGTAGGAGGATCCCACGTTTGGTTTTTTTACTCCCCTTAAGTAGGGGTGAGGGGAACTTGACTTCCCTCGCCCGTTCAGTTTCCTCTTGCCATCTTCTTCTTCCTTGCGCCCCCAAATCCCAACTTCCTCCTTGCGGTTCTTCTTCTCCGCGACTTTTTTCCAGCGATTCCTCTTTTCTCCCTTCTATTCCATTACGGGTCCTCGCTCCTCCAAGCCTCTTCTAGCAGCGGAAGAGCCAGGAGCCAGTGATATCATGGACGCCCGCGACGTCGCCGAGGGAGCAAGAGGTCGCCGCCGGCGAGCGCGGCTACTGGGATGGCTCAGAGGTTTACGCGGAGGAACTTGAGTGGCTGCGCTCCACCAGGCACATCCCGCTCAAGGTTGATTGCCGTCTCCCACTAGGTGAGATTTCTCCTAAGCCTGAGGCTAACGAGCAGGTAGTTTTCCTCTCGCATTTCGAGCATGGTTTTGCTTTGCCAGTTAGCAACTTCTTTGTTTCTTTCCTCTCCACCTTCCATCTTCAAAACCACCATTTTCCTGCCAATGCAATTGGTTCCCTGTCTTGCTTCATTTCTGCCTGTGAGTGCTATCTCGACATTTGTCCCACTATTATTCTCTGGGCTAAATATTTTAACTTTAGGATTCAAGTAGTGCCTGACCCCAGCATTCCCCGTGTCGAGAAAAGGCCCACTAGGTGCGGTGCCGCTAGCATCACACCTAGGAAAGAGTCAATCTTTCCTCGGGTCAACGGCATAGACTCTTGCAAGAAATGGCATAGAACTCTCTTCTATGTCAAAAATAGCGGGTCCAATGACTACATCCGGCTTCCCCCCTTCTCGGATGAGGTTCCTAGCAAGGAGTTTTGGAAGCTTGACCCACGCGACAAGAATGCCGCGGTGAACGAGGCCCATGGGATTCTAGAGAGGCTGCTCTCGCCGGATGAGAACTTCCACTCAACTGAGGAGGATCTCATGTGTTCTTTTATTGCATGCCGGGTTAGCCCCATCCAAGCTAGGAGCCACAAGATGTGCTTCATGAGCGGCATGCAGGACCCTACTCGGCACTCCACGTTGGAGCTTACCCACGACTCTATGGCCCGCCGAGTCAGCTCGATCTTCAAGTTGACTCTAGCGGAGAATTGGGCCTGGAGCTGCCCCCCTTTTAGCCGGGATAGGCCTGTCCCCTGGGTAAGTGTCCGAGTAATCTTCAATACGACATAGCTCTTCTTTTGTTCACTTGTTGTTCTGTTTGTTTATTGATTTTATTCTGTTTGTCTTTCGCAGAATCTCGTTCACCAGGTTGATGACAGTACTGTCCCTCCTGGTGGCTATTATGAGGATCGCTCTAACTTTGACGAAGTCGAGTTTAACTTGGAGTGCTTCATGCAAATCCCACATGCTGCTGCTTCGACTCCGGTTAAGGCCTTTAGTTGAAACCCCTTACGAGACTGGTCTGACGACGATGATGATGATTGTGAAATTCTAGAGGTACTTGTGTTTTGACCTTAACCTTTTGACCTATTCGAGTGAGCTCGTAATTTACTTATGCAGCTGGCCAGGTACATGAGGTTCCCCCTCTCGCTGTGGGCGGAGTCGGCAAGGTCCCTGCTGCCAAGCCGAGTAAGCGACGCGGAGCCTCCTCCAGCACTCAGCCTGCCAAGAAGCGCCGAGTAGATCCCGCCGCTCCTCCTGCTGCCACTTTGTCCCAGACTCGCAAAGCCGCTGGCCGCAAGGTCACTCGTCACATCCCACGGGACCCGACCATCTCCGGGTAAGTTTTGCTGCTTATTACTTTTCATTTTTCTTTTCCTGTTCTGTGATTGTTTTCTTATAGGCCTTTTTCTTATTTCTAGCGTGGCGCCTTTGTCTGCTAGCCAAGCTGTCCCTAGCATGGCCTCTTCGCCTTTGAGGTCCATTTCTCCTCCTCGTGATGACACCGCCGTGCAAAGCCCCGTCCGGGTCACTGTCCCCACTACTGAGACTCACGCGTCTCAGAGTGAGGCCGACCCGGCGGTGCATTCGTCGGAGGAGACCCGGCCTAGTTCTCCTGTTGTTTTGCCAGAACAGACCCATGATCCCGGCGCTAGCAATATCGACACCGAGAAGACCCATGACATTAGCTCTCTAGATCCCAGTGTACCAGTTGACCCTGTTGTTGCTCCCCGGAACATTGTTGATCCTGCTCACTCGACTCCTGTTTTCTCCCCAACCAGCTCTACACCTGCTCCTGCTGCCTCTCAGACTCGGCCTGCTGCCCAAGGCCAGGCTCGCTCCTCATCCAGCAAGCCCTCATTGACCAAACAGCTAACTCTGATCCACGCCCCAGGCATCGCACCACAGGTTCGGCCCACAACATCAACAACGGCACCCGCTCCGACGGGTAAGTTGGGCGAATCTGCAGCTGCCGGATCTGGCAGCGCTTCTAGAGCTGGCGGCTTGCACACCAGCGCTGCTGCAACTCGTGCCGGGGTAGGAACTACCCTGAAGAGAGGGCAAGTTTAGACCCAGACGCTTATCGGTAACGACCTTGGTTCTTCGGAGCGTTATGCCGTTGCCTGGAATGCAGCTGGCGAGCAAGAGGTGAGCTTCGGCGCTGGCAAGAAGATGAAGCTGGGCCCCAAGGCCGTCTCGGATATGATGCAGCAGGCCATCGCCCTGATGGCCAAGGCAGATGAAGTGAACGAGGTATGTATCTCCCTTACTCTTTTGCGTATTGAGTATCTTTTTATTATATATGATCCCTAGTCCCCGAGGTTACTGCCGAGTGAGGAACTTACTCGGCTGTAAGCTCTGAGTTAGAACCCAACTCTTATTCGGCTGTAAGCTTGATCGCACATGGTTCTGACTTAATCTTTTTTGTGTAGCTTACTCACAATGAGCGCACCAAGGTGCATCAGGCTCTCCTCTTGGAATATCGCAAGATCGAGCTCGCTCACTAAAATCTGCAAGCTGAGGCTCGGGGCCAAGGTACTTTCTTATTCGGCTTCCTTTTTATTCGGCACACCTTCTTTGTTTCATTTCCTTGATTTTTTCTCGTTGTTGTTTTTCAGCTTCTTCCCAATCTACCATCAATGCTTTGCACCTACAGGTCAGCGATGCTGAGAGTAAGCTCTTGGAAATTTTGTCTCCTCTCTGTATTTATGCTTATACCTTTTTTTATCTCGACGGATCCGAGATAGCTTGATGTTACTGATGAGTCGTATGCTCTGAATAAGCAGATAAGCACCAGATCAAGCTCCAAAAAGAGCGAGACGAGGTGACTCGGCTGAAGAACCAGATGGCGGATTTGGAGCAGAAGCACCAGTCCAAGGTGAAGGGTCTGCAGGAGGAGCTTGCCGAGAAGGATGGCCAACAGGCTGCCATCGCCGAGAAGACCAACTGGCTTCTCAAAGAGGCTGAGTTGGCGGTTGAGTCAACGCACCAGGACCTGGACGCTCTTCAGGCCAAGGCTAAGATTTGGCAAAGCAAGCTTGGCGTCATCAACTCTTTCCTCAGTAGTGAGTTCTTACCCTTTTCATTGTACTCATTTCTTTGCCTCATTTTCATTGTTTTGCTAATGTTCTTTCACGTTTGCAGAGAGCTTGCCCGAGGCTGAGTTGTTCGCGATAAGGGCTGTGAAGAAGATCAGAGCCGAGTCTGGAGCTCCTGCTGATGGCGAGATCACTATTGACGAGCACTTGGCGGCGCTGTCAGAGCGTGCTACCACCCTGAAATCTTGTGTTGTTTACTTGCTTAAGTCGGGAATCCATGCGTTCAAGATGCTATGGCCGGATGAGGACATGCCCGCGCTTATCGAGCCCTTGGACACCAAGCTACTTCTTACTAAGGATAGGCTGGATGAATGGCGTCAGTCGGCCCGTCGAGCTGTAGCGGACAAGGCCCTTGCCTTTGTTCTCTCATGGTACGAGGACATCAACCTTGATGTTCTTGAGTGCATGAGGGCTCAAGGTAAGTGGATTCACGATCCCGATCTCATCAAGAAGCGCTAGGAGTGAGCTTATGCCATGGTCGAGTATGCTCTGGTGCATGCTTGGTGCGATGGGCCCAGCTTCCTTGACCTTGGCGAGCCTCTTGCCGAGACTGTCGACGATGAATGTGTTGATAGCGAGGCCACCGAGTCAGACGGTCCTGCAGACTCAACCACCAATGCACCTGACTCGGCAGACGCTCCAGATGATGCTCCTAGCTCCAGCCCCAAGAACACTCCTTCGAGCCCAGCTGCTTCTTAGGCTGGTTACGAAAAACACTTAAATTTCATGAGATCCCCTTTATGCCGGGTGCAGATGTAATATACAGTGCACTTATTTTGGGTGTGTGCCTTTGATAAGGCCTAAACTTTTATTCTACTCTGAATGTGAATCATCCAGGGGCAAGTCCCCGAGTTTCATTTTGGCGTTCCCCTTTTCCTTGAATTTGGCGCTTGTCCACCTTTTTTGGCGTTCGACATTAGAGTCTCAAAGTTCTAAGAATTGAGTTAGCGGATATGAAACTAGACCACTTGACCTAGGATCATTCGACATACAAAGCAACATAACCTGCAGTTGGTTAGTTAAAAACATACATAGGGTCAACTCCTGTTTTTCCCTTTACTTATTCGGTGTTCATGTTTACTCGTCATTAATCTTTTCCTCTTGCTTTCCATGAAGCCGTGTTTTCGGACAACAACATAGTCAAAAAGTTGATTCTATCCGAGTAAACATTACTTGTTCGGAAATAAGTTTTAAGTGTCAACACCAGCCGACATAGAATTGTCAAAGCATAATCATAAGGGGAAGTCCTCGAGTCAGTTTTTCGAGTCATACCATTTTATTATTAGCACATAGCCGGCATAAGCGTCCGACATATGAGAGTTCTAGAGATACATACACTGCTTCTCCTAATTGAAGAAAGGACGTAGCAGTGCCACAGTCCATGGACTTTTGGTTTCATCGCATGATCTGTCCGCCTTGTTCTTTTGTGCTTCGTGAGCATCTTTTAGGTAATATGAATCATTGTGCAATGCTTTGCTTACAACGAATGGTCATTCCCATGGGGGTGATAGTTTATGCATTCCAACTGTGCGTTGCACTAGTCTGAGCACCATATCCCCTTCTCGGAAAACACGAGGTTGAACATTCCGGCTATGATAGCGTTGGAGACTTTGTTGGTATATGGCGGATCTGGATAATGCAAATTCCCTTGCTTCTTCGAGTAAGTCAACTTCATCTTCTCGGGCCTCTTTTACCTCGGCTTCCGAGTATTGTCTTACTCTTGGCAAGTCATACTCTATGTCGGCAGGCAAAACCGCTTCTGCCCCATACAAAAGGAAGAACGGCGTATAGCCTATTGATCGATTCGGAGTTGTCCTTAAACTCCACAGCACTGAGGGTAATTCTTCTATCCAACAACCAGGTGATCTCTAGAGTGGTTCCATTAGGCGGGGTTTTACCCCGGATAGAACTAATCCGTTAGCTCGTTCAACTTGTCCATTTGATTCTAGATGAGCGACTAACGCTACGTCAAGTCTTATTCGGTTTTTTCCATAGAAGCGAGCGAAAGCTCCTTCGACAAAGTTTGTGCCATTATCTATGATCACACTATGCGGGTAACCGTATCTCAAGATTATATCTTTTAGAAATGTGAAAGTTGTTTTTCCATCCAATTTTTTGACGGGCTTCACTTCTATCCATTTGGTGAACTTGTCAACCATTACGAGTATGTGAGTCATGCCACCCTCGCTGGTTTGAATGGTCCTACCATATCCAGACACCATACTGCGAATGGCCAAGTGATTGGTATAGTTTTTAACTCGGACGCTGGTAAATGTTACTTTGACGCGTAACGCTGGCAACCGCTGCATTTTCTCACAAGTTCCTGTGCCTCTTCCATTGCACTTGGCTAGTAGAATCCATGTCAAAATGCCTTGGCTACCAATGCTCTTGACGAAGCATGGTGCCCACATTCTCCTTGGTGAACGTCCAACAATATTTCTTGGCCTTTCTCTGGACTTATGCAACGCTACAGTACACTTGTCACACTTCTTTTGTACTACTCCTTGTTGATTATTGTGTATTCTTTTGCTCTTCTTTCTGTTTGCCTTGTCAGTATCACATCATCTGGCAAAGTTCCATCTTTCAAGTAGTTGAATATTGGTTGCGCCCATGCTGGTATCAGTGGTGCCGGATCTGTTTCTCCATCAATTTCCATTGGCTCAGCCGACATATGTTCTGCCGACATAACATGAGGAGTCCTCGAGTGTGATTCGGCAACCCCTCAGGTGAGCGGGAAAGTCCCCGAGTTACTCGAACCTGCCCTAGAGTCAATATCCATTGGCATAGCGTCGGACTCCTAATTTTCCAGGGTGAGCCTAATTGACTCGGATTCTGGTGATGGCTTGATCGACGGTTTTGTGAGATGTTCCGATGCTACTCCTGGTGGTATTGCTTGCCGAGATGAGCCTAACTTGGATAGTACATTCGCTGCCTCATTCTCTGTTTTGGGTACGTGATGAAATTCACACCCATCAAAATATCCCGAAATCTGTTGCACATGAAAACGATATAGTGCCATGTTTGCATCCAACGCGTCCCAATGCCTAGATACTTGTTGGATAACCAAATCCGAGTCACCAAAACACATGATCCTTTTGATGCCAATATCTTTGGCCACTTTTATGCCATGGACAAGTGCTTCATACTCGGCTACATTGTTGGATGCAGCGAAGTGGATCTGCAACACATACTTTAGATGATCCCTCTTTAGTGATGTGAGCACTATCCCGGCACCCAGACCCATTTTCGTCCTGGATCCGTCAAAATGTATCTTCCAGTAATTCAGATCTGGCAGTGGTGGCTCGTATTGCATTTCCATCCAATCCATGAGGAAATCAACTACGTCTTGAGATTTAATTGCATCTCGCCTATCATATTGTCAAGTGTATGGTGCTAGATCTATGGCCCATTTTGCCACTCGGACACTGGCATCTTTGCTGCCCAATATATCCGAGATAGGTGCCTCGCATATTACCCAGATTGGGTGTTCTTGGAAATAATGCTTTAGCTTTTTTGCTGCCATATACAACCCATATGTCATTTTTGGTAATGGGGGTAATTTTGCTTTGATATAGAGAGCACTTCACTCAGGTAGTAAACTGGCCTTTGGACTGATTTGCCCTCTTCCTCGCGCTCTACCACTATCACTGCACTTACAACTCTGTTGGTTGCGGCGACATAGAGAAGCATTGGCTCCTTGGATAATGGTGACGCTAATATTGGTGCTGTTGCCAACATCTTTTTGAGTTCATGGAAAGCGCTATCATCTTGCTGCGTCCATGTGAAGTTGTCTGATTTTTTCATCAGTTGATATAGTGGTAAGGATTTTTCGCCAAGCCGACTGATAAATCTACTCAACGAGGCCAAGCATCCTGTGAACTTCTAGACATTGTTGAGGGTTTTTGGCAATTCCATTCTTTCGATGGCCCTGATCTTTGTCGGGTTAGCCTCAATTCCTCGGCTGGATACGAGTAATCCGAGTAACTTTCTAGCCGGGACACCAAATGTGCATTTTTCCGGGTTAGGCTTCATCCGGAATCTTCTTAAGTTTGCGAATGTTTGACGCAAGTCCTCAATTAGAGTATGACTTTGTTTGTTTTTTATCACCACGTCATCGAAGTATACTTGAACATTTTTGTCCAATTGATCTTGCAAGCATTTTTGCATACACCTTTGGTATGTTGCACCTACATTTCTCAATCCAAACAACATAGTACGATAGCAATAAGCCCCATACGGGGTGATAAAGCTGTCTTTATTTGATCATTCGGATTCAGTGGTATCTGGTGGAAACTAGAATACGCATCCACAAATGACAACAAATCACACCCGGCAGTAGAGTCAATGACCTGATCGATCCGTGGCAGGGGAAATGGATCTTTTGGAAATGCCTTATTGAGGTTCATGTAATCAATACACATGCGCCACACCACTGCCACGTTCGGGTCATCTTTTTTCTTCTCGACGAAGACTGGATTTGACAACCAATTTGGGTGCAGTACTTCCATGATAAACTCAGCAGCCAAGAGCCTGGCTATCTCGGTGGCTATCACTTTCCTCCTATCTTCGACAAAGCGGTGGAGGGGTTGCTTCACCGTCTTGGCATCTGGACTTACATTAAGAGAGTTCTCAGCCATCTCCCTCGGAACTCCTTACAAGTCCTGTGTGGACCATGCAAAGATATCACGATTCTCACGGAGGAAGCTGGGGAGCTCGCTTTCCTATTAGTCAGTCAACCCAGCACCAATGGTAACTGCGCGCTCTAGGAAAGTCTCATCCACTCGAACCTTTTTCGTTTCCTTGGTAGCTTGGAAAGATAGATTGCCATGCGGGTTAGTGAGTGCCGACATGGACATTTGTGCTGCCTTGGCCAATGCTGCCACTTCCATACTTTGATGCTTTTCATGTGCTATGACCAGTGATTCGACCAGCGAGGATCCGGCTGAAGCGCATGCAATTGATCCCTTGTAATCTCCTTCGACTGTGATAACTCCACATGGACCTGGAAGTTTCATCTTTAAGTAAGCAATGTAAGGAGTAGCCATAAACTTTGCCATAGCCGGCTTGCCGAGTAAGGCATGGTATGAGATGACCAGGTCAACCACCTCAAACTCTATGGCTTCAGTGCGACAATTTTATCTGTTGCCGAATAAGACATCAACCCAGATCTTGCCAATTGGCTCACAAGACAATCCCGGCACAATACCATGGAGAGTTGTCATAGTCGGCTCCATCATATTCATAGTGATGCCTAGCTTGAGCATGGTATCCTTGTACATGATGTTGATGCTGCTGCCATCATCAATCAGTACCTTAGAGAACTTCACATTGATATCGGGGCCCATGAAAGTTGGATTCAAGACAGGAGCATAACATCCTGGTGTTGGCATGATCTTGGGGTGATCCTTTATGCTCCAAGTTATCTCCTGCTCAGACGAATGCATGTACTTTGGAATTACCGGCATTGTGGCATTCACCTCCATCATCCGTCTCTGCTGACTCTTTTTGTCATTCGGCTCTGTGACAAATACAAGATAGCTCTGGTGATGCTCTTTGTACTCATTTCTGGTTCCATGGCCGACATGAGCGTCGTCACCTCTTGAGTTATGAATCTGATGCACAACTTCTCTTCTTTCTTGGTTATGATATCTTGGCTGCCTGTTCTCATATCTTTGCTCATCTCCAACAACTTGAGCATTTCCTCCTATGAGCGGTGGAGGGGGAGGTGGTGGAAATTTCTTAGTCGGCGAATCCACTTGGTCTCCCTTCTGAAACCACGTGCATTGTCGTGTTGTGTGATTTGCTGGCTTACTCGGACTTGGCTTGTGGAACTTACACGGTTGGTCCAACATCATTTCATAAGTGTATTTCTGCCTGTCTTGGTATGGCTTTATTTGTTCATATGGATTTTTGCCATTATTCTTTGGTATCCACTGTTGTTGCCCATTTGTCCTTTTATGTTGGCTACTTCCAGCGTCTGGATGATCCTGACTCACAGCCGCAACTTGAGTCGAACAATACATGTAGTCTGGTATCTCATCTCTTCTCTTGCTTCTATACTCGGCCCTTTCCTGGCGCCTTTGCGACCCGGCAACGTCATAGATCCGAGTCTCAGTCATCCCATCTGCCGAGATAAGAACAGACTGAGTCGGATCTCCTAACGCATATGAGTCAGAAATTCTTATCGTTTCTGCCAAGCTTGTCGGCATATCTCTCTGTAACCTTTGCCACAGTACGCCTCCATGCCTGCACCCTTGTGCAAACCATGCGATGGCCTGAGACTCGATCACCCCTTCACAAGAGTTGCGCATTGTGCACCACCTTGTGAGGAACTCCATGTCTGTCTCATTCAGTCTTTGCTTGCACATAGCAAGCTGCTGTGTGCGATTCGGCCTCTTGTATGTTCTTGTGAAATTGCTCACGAAAGCATCCTGAAAATCAATCCAGATGTTGATACTTCCAGGTGGAAAGTTATTCAGCCACACCATCGCTGGTCCTTCTAGCATCTGCGGCACATACCGCACTGCCCATCTCAAATTTCCCTGCGCGATTTTTACAGCAGTTCCATAATCTATGAGCCAGTCTTCTGGCTTTGTGCTTCCATCATAGGTCTTTGTTCCTCTTCCTAGCTGAAAGTTTGAACTGGCGGCTCCTTCATGATCCTTGGACCAAAACATGGTGGACCCTGTGGACCTTGCGACTCGATTAGTTCTTCCATCTTTATCCGATCGAGCTTTAGTCTTGCATCATCTGGTTGAAGATTTCTGCCTCTGAGTCTGTCTCCCATTGCTTGGTATGCATGATCCAGCAATTCATACCCGTCATTTACCATCGCCGAGTAACCATCATTGTATCTGTTTGTGTTTGGGTCTATAGGTTGCTTCACTTCTTTTCCCGCACTTTGCTGTCTATTTTTGGGTTGAGCTGGTGCATGATTCCGAGCTGGATTTCCTCCTCCCACCGAGTGAGTTCCACGCCTAGTTTGAGGTGCAAAATTTTGTCCCCCATTGTCATTTCTTTGTCCTGCCTGCCTTTCTCGGCCTGCATTTTCCTGGTTCTCATTTCCCTGAACAATATTCCTTCTTGTTCCCTGCGCACATGTTGGGTTTCCTTGATCCATTGCCGGGTCATAGGTGAAGGGATACGGGTAGGCTACACTAGCGCAAATCAAAATTTTCTACCGCGTAAACCAGGAATAATGTTGTCATAGATCACGGGATTACCACTAGAAGCGCAGTTGCGGAATTGATGAAGCGCGTCGAGGCAGTGCAGACGTTCCACGTCTCCTCCTTGTCCTCGTCCCATGAGAATCTCCCCTTGCGCGTCTCGTCAGATGCCGGACTACTAGGTCCGTGCGTGCAACACTGGCGTGAGTTGTGGCGGCTGGGTGGAATGGTCTAACCCTGGTCAGCTCGCCCCATCCTCTCTTATATAGGCGTCCCTAGTGGGCTTCTACATTAGAAGCCCATTAGTAGCCTAAGCCTGGTCTAATTCGGATCCCATCCTCATTAGGCTTCCAGCCCCTTAAGTGTGTGACCCTATAGGTTCATATACATATAGACATGACACGAATACACTTATTCTGCCAATAGTTGGTAGTGGCCTCTAGCAAGACGTGCCAACTCCTAAACGCATACAAAGATCATATCGGACGAACCATCACAAGGTTTAGTACATGTATTTCCCTTTGCCTCACGATATTTGGTCTAGCTCCAAGATGACCTCTCTTTCTCGATACCGTAACTTGGAATCCCTTTACTATGTTAACTCTTAACCTTATGTAGCACAACCATGCATTTCTGGATCCGATCACTCGAGGGGCCCAGATATCACTCTCTCAAGTAGAGAGGGGCAAATCCCATCTTGATTGACCATGCCTTGCAGCATGTTTCAGGACAAACCCGAAAGCTACCTTTATAACTACCCAGTTACGGAGTAGCGTCTGATAGCCCCAAAGTAGGTCGATCCACATCTCAAGTACATGCGTCAATCTCAGGTCTAAGGAAAAAACGTACGCGATGTGTAGAGAGAGCTGCAAGTCTAATTGCCAATCTCATGTTGGGTCAGTCCAACCCCATGTTCATAACATGTGTCCACATCATTGGTTTGACATCTTCATGTCTATGACTTGCGAAACATAGTCATAAACCAATCGATGTGCTAGTCTAATATTCACGCATGTCCTCACACGAACTCCGACTAGGGACAACTATTAAATAACCATACAAGTAAAGAGTTTCACAAACAATTCACATAATTGCCAATCAATACAAGTTGCCTGATATGGATATTCAAGGAACATTACAATAACTCATGGATACATATGAAATATAATCATATCTACGATTGCCTCTAGGGCATATTTCCTTCAGTCTCCCACTTGCACTAGAGTCAATCTAAAATGTATCTAATACCAATTGCTCTTGTGTGCGCTTCATGCGCGGGCTGCGGGAGAGGCTTAGTCAAGGGATCAGCAACATTTGAGTCTGTATGTATTTTGCATATCATGACACTACCTGTTGGAGATATGCCCTAGAGGCAAAAATAAATGTAGTTATTATTATATCTTTGTATTTATGATAAATGTTTACATTCATGCTATAACAGTATTAACCAGAAACTACTTGTGTGATTTGTAAACTAAATTAGAGTCCCTGGTAAAGCCTCTTTATGATACTATCTTGTTGATTAATAGATGATCATGGTTTCTTGATCATGAAAATTTGAGATGTTGTTAATAACAAGGTCATATCATTAGGACAATGGTATGATTGACATACTCCTATAAATAAGCGTAGCATAAAGATCAAGTCATTTTAATAGTTCAATTGCTATAAGCTTTCTGATACATAGTAACCTAATTCCTTCGACCATGAGATCAAGCTAATCACCATCACCGGAAGGATGCTTTGATGACATCAAACACCACACCGTAACTGGGTGGCTATAAATATGGCATTGAGTGTTCGGAAAGTATGGGTTGAGACACATGGATCAAGAGTGGGATTTGTCCATCCATATGACTGATAGATATACTCTGGGCCTTCTCGGTGGAATGTCATCCAATTAGCTTGCAAGCATGTGACTGGCTCACAAGGGATCACATATCACGGGAACGAGAAAAGAGTACTTATCGGTAACGAGGTTGAACTAGGTATGTAGAGTTCTGAACCAGTCAAAACCTCGGATAAGTAAACTATCGTGAGACAAAGGGAAATTGGTATCGTATGTAAGTGGTTCATTCGATCGCAAAGTAATCGTAGAAATATGTGGGAGCCATATAAATTTCCAGATTCCTCTATTGGTTATTGATCGGAGAAGTGTCTCGATCCGTAGGGAGACACATTTAAGGATTCGATGTTGTTGAGTAGTTATGGAATGATGAGAAAGAGACCGAATGTTGTTCGGAGTCTCAGATGGGATCCGGGATATCATGAGGAAATCCGGAATGGTCCGAAGAATAAGATTCATATAAGAAAAGTCCTGTTTCGGAGTTCGGGAATGATTCCGGTGTTTTCATCAGGAATGTTCTAGAAGGGTCCGGAAGGTCCGGCACTCCGGAGGGGAAGGGTACATGAATGTGTCATGCCAATATGGAATGTTTGCATCATGTACTAGGTCAATCTGCTGGGCAAAATAAAGGGATAAATCAAATCCTCGCTTGAAAGTCAAACGCCAATTTGAAAAAGTGAAACAGCAAGTTTGCTTGGTGGAGGGAGAGTAGGAAACCTACTTGGGGAGGAAGCCTCCTCCCTCCAACCGCCGGCCAAGGAGGCCGACTTGGGGGAGGACTCCCTCCTCCCAAGCCGCACCCTCCCACCTATATAAGGAGGGGCAGGGCTGCCCCTCTCCCTCACACCTCAAACCCTAGATCCTGCGCGCCTCCACCTCCAAGTGCAGTCGCCGCCACACCTGGGTTTCCTCCAACTTCAGTGACAGGGCTTTAAGCCCTGGCCGCCCGCCCGGCTGACTTGGGGCTTCTCCCCATGCAGCCACCACCCACCTCCCTTGGTGCCCTCTAAACCCTAGATCACCAAGGCCTCTCTCATAGTCCACCATACTCGCTCCGGCTTAAGGCGAAGCCCTAAGGGATCTCCCCTCTACTTCCGACACCACGTCGTCGTGCTGCCGGAATCGCGAGGTGAGTGCTACAACCTCCGCTGCCTACTGGAACAAGGGAGAGGAAGGTCTTCATCGAGTACCGAACGTGTGACCGACTGCGGAAGCGCTGCCGAAACGCAGCGCCAGAAGGATCGTCTGCACGATCTTGAGATCGGCAAGAGTACGACTACATCACCCATGAGAATCTGCTCTCGTTAACCGCTTCGGGATCTTCGAGGGTGAGTTCCTCTATCGACTTGTTGCTACAATCTAGTAGATAGATCTTGGCTTGTTTGTTTGCATGCGGTTGAAATTTTTTGTTTTCCATGCTACGAACCCCTACAGTGGTATCAGAGCCGTGTCTATATGTAGATCTGTTGCACGAGTAGAACACAATGGTCATTGTGGGAGGTGGTGCTTTTATTATCAATTGCTTTTTGTGTACTTTGCATCTTGCGGTATGATGGGATGAAGCGGCCTGGGCTAACCTTACATGACATCGTTCATGAGACTTGCTACACGCTCAACATGCAACTTGTATTGCATAAGTAGCTTTGCGGGTGTCTGTCTCTCCCATTATAGTATATATCCAATTTACAACGGGCACTTGATAGTTCAAACATCAACGTTGTGGTTCTTGTTCGTAAGTTAGATCGACACTTATTGAAAGCCCCAAACCACGTAAAATATGAAAAGAAAATTAGAGGCGTGTAACTTTGTTTTGCAGGGGTGTGTTGTGATGTGATTTGGCCATGATTGTGATTATATATGATGTATGCAATGCCCCTTATTGTAAGTTGGCAACCGACAGGAGCCATATGGTTGTCTTTAATTTCTGTTAAGACCCGCATGTCTATTCAAAGTAGTTGTAATAGTTGAAGCTGGTGGACAACAACCATGAAACAGCGCCATTGACCTTGACGCTATACCGGTGATGATGGAGATCATGTTCGTGCTTGAAGATGGAGATCGGAAGAACAAGAAGAAAGGCCATATCATATCACATATTATGAATTGCATGTGATGGTAATATTTTATGCATCTTGTATTGCTTAGTTAACGACGGTAGCATTATAAGATGATCCCTCAAGCACACAAATTTCATGTTTTAAAGTGTTCATCCTTAGTAAGCACCGTTGCTAAAGCTCGTTGTTTCGAAGCACCACGTGATGATCGGGTGTGTTAGATTCTGCGAGTGTATATAACGTGAGCAAGCCATATTTGCTCATGCGGAAGCTAAGGTTTGATCTTGACGAGCCTAGCATGTATAGACATGGTCTCGGAACACGGATCACCGAAAGGTAAAGCATGAGTCATATAGTAGATATGATGAACATGTTGATTGTTCGCCATTGAAGCTACATCAACTCTCGTGATGATCGGTTTTGATGTGGTGGATTTGGTTCGTGTGATTACTAAAACAATGTGAGGGATATTGTTTTGAGTGGGAGTTCACCTAGATTAATTTAACTATTAATTAGAACTCAATTTGTCATAAACTTAGTCTAAACTATTGCAAATATGTTGTAGATCAATGGCGGCCCCTACCATCAATTTTAATGCGTTCCTAGAGAAAGAAAAGTTGAAAAACAATGGAAGCAACTTGGATTGGTTCCAATTTGAGGATTGTCCTCAATCTGGTAATTTGACCTATGTCTTTGTATGCACATTGGTGACCCGCTTCTCAGCAAGCTACCGATGAAGTAAAGAATGTTTACCTCACTCGGAAGAATCAATACTCCACAGTTCAGTGTGCTATCTTGTATGGTTTGGAATCGGAGCTTCAGAAAACGTTTGAGAACCAAGACCCACATGATATTGTCCGTGAACTCAAAATGATATTTGAGACTCACGCGGCAGTTGAGAGTTATGAGGCTTCTGAAAAGTTCTTTAACTGCAAGATGGAAGAGGGCAGCTCCGTCAGTGAGCATGTGCTTAAGATGTCTGGGCACGCAAACAAACTCCAAAGTTTAGGTATAGTGATTCCTAATGCTTTGGGGATTTACTGTCTCCTCCAATCACTGCCACCAAGTTACAAGAACTTTGTGATGAACTACGATATGCAAAACATGAACAAGACGTTGCTAGAACTCTTCTCCATGTTGAAATCTGCAGAAGTGGAGATCAAGAAAGAGCATCAAGTGTTGTTGGTCAATAAGACCACCAAATTCAAGAAAGGCAAGTGTAAGCAAAAGGGAAACTTCAAGAAGGGTGGTAAGAAAGTTGTGCCGTGAAGAAGACCAAGGCCGGGACTAAGCCCGTCTTGAGTGCTTTTCTTGTAAGGGAGAAGGTCCTTTGAGCGGAATTGCCCAAAGTACTTGGCGGATTTGAAGAACGGCAACATCAAGAAGAAAGGTATATCCGATATACATGTTATTGATGTGTATCTCACTAGTACTAGTAGTGCAGGTATTTAATCTTTGGTTCGGTTGCTCATACTTGTAACGCGAAACAGGTGCTGCAGAATAAACGGAAGCTAGCGAAGAACAAGGTGACGATGCGCGTTGGCAATGGATCAAAGGTTGATGTTATCGCGGTCGACACGCTACCTCTTCATCTACCATCGGGATTAGTTTTATACTTAAATAATTGTTATTTGGTGCCTGTGTTCAGCATGAACATTATATATGGATCATGTTTGTTGCGAGACGGTTACTTGTTTAAGTCCGAGAATAATGGTTGTTCGATTTATATGAGTAATATGTTTTATGAACATGCACCTTTGATAGATGGTCTATTCTTATTGAATCTCGATCGTGGAAATACACATATTAATAACATTGAAGCTAAACGTTTCAAATTGAGCGATAACTCGACCTATATGTGGCACTGTCGTCTTGGTCATATTGGAGTGAAGCGTATGAAGAAACTCCATTCCGATGGACTTCTTGAATCACTTGATTTCGAATCACTTGAAATGTGCGAAGCATGTCTGATGGGTAAAATGACTAAGACTCCATTTTCTGGGATGACGGAGCGAGCTACGGACTTATTGGAAATCATACATACAGATGTGTGTGGCCCAATGAGTGTAGCATCGCGCGGTGGTTATCGTTATGTTCTTACCTTCACGGATGACTTGAGTAGATATGGGTATATCTATTTCATGAAACATAAGTCCAAAACTTTCGAGAAGTTTAAGGAATTTCAAAGTGAAGTAGAGAATCAACGTAACAAGAAGATTAAATTTCTACGATCTGATCGTGGAGGTGAATATATAATTTACGAGTTTGGCGAGCATTTGAAAAAATGCGGAATACTTTCACAATTGACACCGTCGGGAACACCACATCGTAATGGTGTGTCCGAACGTCATAATCGAACTCTCTTAGATATGGTTTGTTCTATGATGTCACTTACATATTCACCGCTATCGTTTTGGGGTTATGCATTAGAAACAGCCGCATTCACTTTAAATAGGGCACCATCTAAATCCGTTGAAACGACACCGTATGAATTATGGTTTGGGAAGAAACCTAAATTGTCATTCCTTAAAGTTTGGGGTTGCGAAGCTTATGTAAAGAAGTTACAGCCGGACAAGCTTGAACCCAAAGCGGAAAAATGCGTCTTCATAGGATACCCGAAGGAAACTATTGGGTATACCTTCTATCGTAGATCCGAGGGCAAAATATTCGTTGCTAAGAATGGATCCTTTCTAGAGAAAGAATTTCTCTCGAAAGAAGTGACTGGAAGGAAAGTAGAACTCGACGAGGTTGTTGAACCTTCTCTCGAACCTGCGACTAGCGTAGCACCGGAAGTAATTCCTGTGGCGCGTACACCAATAAGAGAGGAAGCTAATGATGATGATCATGAAACTTCGGTTGAAGTTACTATAGAACCTCGCAGGTCGACGAGAAATCGTACCACTCCTGATTGGTATGATCCCATTATGAGTGTCATGTTGGTGGACAACACCGATGACCCTGCGACATATGAGGAAGCGATAATGAGCCCAGATTCCAATAAATGGCAAGAAGCCATGAAATCCTAAATTGGATCCATGTACGAAAACGAAGTATGGACTTTGGTGGACTTACCAGATGGCCGGAAGGCTGTCGAGAACAAATGGATTTTCAAGAAGAAAACAGATGCTGATGGTAATGTTACCGTCTATAAAGCTCGACTTGTCGCAAAAGGGTTTCCACAAATTCAAGGAGTTGACTATGATGAGACTTTCTCACCAGTAGCGAAGCTAAAATCTGTGAGGATTATGTTAGCAATCGCTGCATATTATGATTATGAGATATGGCAGATGGATGTCAAAACAACATTCCTCAATGGAGACATTGATGAAGAGTTGTATATGATGCAACCCAAAGGTTTTGTCGATCCTAAAGATGCTAACAAGGTGTGCAAACTTCAACGGTCCATATATGGATTGAAGTAAGCATCCCGAAGTTGGAATCAACGTTTTGATAAGGTAGTCAAAAGTTTTGGTTTTATACAAACTTATGGAGAAGCTTGTATTTACAAGAAAGTGAGTGGGAGCTCTGTAGCATTCTTAATACTATATGCAGATGACATATTGTTGATTGGGAATGATGTAGACCTTCTTAATAGTGTCAAAGAATATTTGAATAATAGTTTTTCAATGAAAGATCTTGGCGAAGCAGCTTACATATTAGGCATAAAGATTTATAGAGATAGATCGAGACGCCTAATATCATTGTCACAAAGTACATATTTGGACAAAGTTCTAAAGAGGTTTGGAATGGAAGATAGCAAGAAAGGGTTCTTTCCCATGCTGCCCAATACAACCTTGAGTAAAACTCAAAGTCCAGCAACGGCAGAAGATAGAGAAAGGATGAGTAAGACTCCCTATGCCTCAGCCATATTATCTCTAATGTATGCCATGCTATGTACTAGACCCGACATTGCATATGCTGTTAGTTTGATTAGCAGATATCAAAGTGATCCAGGAGTGGATCATTGGACAGAGGTCAAAAACATCCTTAAGTACTTGAGAAGAACTAAGGATATGGTTCTTTCTTATGGAGGTGATGAACAGCTCATTGTTAATGGTTACACCGATGCTAGTTGGAACACCGATCCGGATGATTCTAAATCTCAATTTGGATACGTATTTACTTTGAATGGTGCAACAGTTAGCTGGAGGAGTGCAAAGCAAAGCATTGTGGCGAGATCTTCAACTGAATCGGAATACATAGCTGCTTCGGAGGCTTCACAAGAAGTGATATGGATGAAGGAGTTCATTACAGAGCTCGGTGTGGTTCCAAGTGCGCTGGACCCAATGTCTATCTACTGTGATAACATGGGCGCCATAGCCAATGCGCAAGAACCAAGGTCACACAAGAAGATGAAGCACATCAAGCTACATTTTCACGCTATTCGAGAACATGTCCAAGATGGTGACATAAAGATTTGCAAAGTACACACATATCTAAATGTGGCGGATCCATTGACTAAACCTCTCCCGAGGGCAAAACATGACCAACACCAAACTGCCATGGGTGTTCGGTATATTACCATGTAATCTAGATTAGTTGACTCTAGTGCAAGTGGGAGACTGTTGGAGATATGCCCTAGAGGCAATAATAAATGTAGTTATTATTATATCTTTGTGTTTATGATAAATGTTTACATTCATGCTATAACAGTATTAACAAGAAACATTAATACTTGTGTGATTTGTAAACTAAATTAGAGTCCCTGGTAAAACCTCTTTATGATACTAGCTTGTTGATTAATAGATGATCATGGTTTCTTGATCATGAACATTTGAGATGTTGTTAATAACAAGGTCATATCTGGACATACTCCTATATATAAGCGTAGCATAAAGATCAAGTCATTTTAATAGTTCAATTGCTATAAGCTTTCTGATACATAGTAACCTAATTCCTTTGACCATGAGATCATGCTAATCACCATCACTGGAAGGATGCTTTGATGACATCAAACACCACACCATAACTGGGTGGCTATAAAGATGTCATTGAGTGTTCGGAAAGTATGGGTTGAGACACATGGATCAAGAGTGGGATTTGTCCATCCATATGACGGATAGATATACTCTGGGCCCTCTCGGTGGAATGTCATCCAATTAGCTTGCAAGCATGTGACTGGCTCACAAGGGATCACATATCACGGGAACAAGAAAATAGTACATATCGGTAACGAGGTTGAACTAGGTATGTAGAGATACCGACGATCAAAACCTCGGATAAGTAAACTATCGTGAGACAAAGGGAAATTGGTATCGTATGTAAGTGGTTCATTCGATCGCAAAGGAATCGTAGAAATATGTGGGAGCCATATGAATTTCCAGATTCCTCTATTGGTTATTGATCGGAGAAGTGTCTCGATCGTGTCCGCCTAATTCACGAACCGTAGGGAGACACACTTAAGGATTCGATGTTGTTGAGTAGTTATGGAATGATGAGAAAGAGAACGAATGTTGTTCGGAGTCTCAAATGGGATCCGAGATATCACGAGGAGATCCGGAATGGTCCGGAGAATAAGATTCATATAAGGAAAGTCCTGTTTCGGAGTTCGGGAATGATTCTGGTATTTTCACCAGGAATGTTCTAGAAGGGTCCGGAAGGTCCGGCACTCCGGAGGGGAAGGGTACATGAATGTGTCATGACAATATGGAATGGTTGCATCATGTACTAGGTCAATTGGCTGGGCAAAATATAGGGAGAAATCAAATCCTAGTTTGAAAGTCAAACGCCAATTTGAAAAAGTCAAACGACAAGTTTGCTTGGTGGAGGGAGAGTAGGAAACCTACTTGGGGAGGAAGTCTCCTCCCTCCACCCGCCGGCCAAGGAGGCCGACTTTGGGGAGGACTCCCTCCTCCCAAGCCACACCCTCCCACCTATATAAGGAGGGGCAGGGTTGCCCCTCTCCCTCACACCTCAAACCCTAGCTCCTGTGCGCCTCCACCTCCAAGTGCAGCCGCCGCCTAGGGTTTCCCCTCCAACTCGGCGACTTGGGGCTTCCCCAAGACCTAGCCTCCGGCCACACCCTCCCCTTGGTGCCCTCTAAACCCTTGATCACCAAGGCCTCTCTCATAGTCCACCATACTCGCTCCAGCTTAAGGCGAAGCCCTGCGGGATCTCCCCTCTACTTCCGACACCACGCCGTCGTGCTGCCGGAATCGCGAGGAGAGTGCTACAACCTCCGCTCTTTGGAACAAGGAGAGGAAGGTCTTCATCAGTAAAGCGATGTGACCGATCATGAAGTGCTGCTTGGAACATGGCCCGGAAGGATCGTCTACACGATCTTGAGATCGACAAGAGTACGACTACATCACCCACGAGAATCTGCTCTCGTTAACCGCTTTGGAATCTTCGAGGGTGAGTTCCTCTATCGACTTGTTGCTACAATCTAGTAGATAGATCTTGGCTTGTTTGTTTGCATGCGGTAGAATTTTTTTGTTTTCCATGCTACGAACCCCTACACTACCATCCTCAACGAACTCACGAATCTGATGGTAACACATGCGAATATGTTTGTTCTTCTGGTGTTGTCTAGGTTCCTTGGCTTGTGCAATAGCACCATTGTTGTCACAATAAACGTCCAAGGGATTGGATGCGCCCTGAACCTCACCGAGAGCGATCAGGAAATTCCTAATCCAAACAGCTTCCTTTACGGCCTCCGAGGCAGTAATATATTCAGCTTCTGTTGAAGAGGAGGTCACCGTATCTTGCTTGGAACTTCTCCAGCTCACAGCACCACCATTCAAGACAAACACATAACCTGATTGTGATTTCGAATCATCTGAGTCGTTAAGGTAACTCGCATCTGTGTAACCCTTTACAATGAGTTCATCCTCACCTCCATAAACTAGGAACACATCCTTAGTCCTTTTCAAGTACTTAAGGATGTTCTTTACCGCTGTCCAGTGACCTTCACCTGGATCATCCTGGTATCTGCTCATAACAATTAGCGCATAGGAAACATCTGGGCGAGTACATATCATTGCATACATGATGGATCCAATAGCCGAAGCATATGGTACCCTACTCATGTGCTCACGCTCATCAGTAGTCGAAGGACACTGAGTCTTGCTGAGTTTTATGCCGTGAGACATGTGCAAGAACCCCTTCTTAGCCTCTTCCATGCTGAACTGTTTCAACACTTTGTCAATGTATGTACTCAAGCTTAATCCAATTAGCCTCCTTGATCTATCTCTATAGATCTTGATGCCCAGAATATATGCTGCTTCTCCCAAGTCCTTCATCGAAAAACTATTTTTCAATGAGGTCTTAACAGACTCGAGCATAGGAATGTCATTTCCAATCAGCAATATCTCATCTACATATAAGATTAGAAATACCAGCACTCTCCCACTTTCGTTCTTGTAAACACAAGGTTCTTGTTTGTTTTTGATGAAGCCAAACTCCTTTACAACTTCATCAAATCGAATGTTCCAACTCCGAGATGCTTGCTTCAGCCCATAAATGGACTTCAGAAGTTTGCATACCTTTCCATCATTGTTTGGATCGACAAAACCTTCGGGCTGCATCATATACATGTCCTCAGTTAGGATTCCATTTAGGAAAGCCGTCTTGACATCCATCTGCCATATTTCATAGTCGAAATGTGCAGAAATGGCTAGAATTATCCGTATAGATTTAAGAATCGCTACGGGTGAGAAAGTCTCTTCGTAGTCAACTCCTTGAACTTGTCAAAAACCTTTTGCAACAAGTCGAGCTTTATGGATGTGAACATTTCCATCCATATCAATCTTCTTCTTATAGATCCATTTGCACTCGATGGCTTTAAAACCATCAGGCAGGTCAACCAAGTTCCAAACTTGATTGTCTCCCATGGACTATCTCGGATCTCATGGCGATTAGAGATTTCTCAGAGTCTGGGTCCACCATCGCTTCTGCATAGGTCGCAGGCTCATCATTGTCTAACAATAATAATTCCCGCGCTTCGCGGAGCCTCGCCGACCTTCGTGGTTGTGGTGCTTCTGTTGCAACGGTTCCTCAACTTGTTCTGCTACAATAGCATCACTCATAGAAGCATCCCCAACTGGCTCATCTTGAACCTCTTCAAGTCGCACCGACCTTCCACTTGTTCCCTTTGTGAGAAACTCTTTCTCTAGGAAAACACCGCTACGAGCGACAAACAGTTTGCCCTCTTCTCGGTTGTAGAAGTAATACCCTAAGGTTTCCCTAGGATATCCCATGAAAATGCACCTATCTGATTTGGTTGTTAACTTGTCCGACTGAAGTCGCTTGACAAAAGCATCACAACCCCAAATCTTTAGAAAAGACAAACTGGGATTCTTTCCAGTCCACATCTCATATGGTGTCTTCACTATGGATTTAGATGGTACCCTATTAAGTGTGAAAGCTGCTGTTTCTAGAGCGTAACCCCAAAATGACAATGGCAAATCTGACTGGCTCATCATCGATCGAACCATGTCCAACAAAGTTCGATTACGCCGTTCGGAGACCCCGTTCCTTTGAGGCGTTCCGGGCGGCGTAAGTTGTGGAACAATTCCGCAACTCTTAAGATGATCGCTAAACTCGTGACTCAAATATTCGCCTCCACGATCAGATCGCAAGGCCTTTATTTTCTTTCCACATTGATTCTCTACTTCACTCTGAAACTCCTTGAACTTTTCAAAAGTTTCAGACTTATGCCTCATCAAGTAGACATAACCATATCTACTGAAATCATCAGTAAAAGTAATGAAGTAGTGATATCCTCCTCTGGCTGTCGTGCTCATTGGTCCACATACATCAGTACGTATGAGTTCCAACAAGTCTGTCGCTCTCTCGGGTAAACCCGCAAAAGGTGACTTGGTCATCTTTCTAATTAAACAAGCTTGACATGTCTCATATGATTCAAAATCAAACGAAGTTAAAAGACCATCACTGTAACACCGCGGTTCTGAAAAGACCGTGGCTTCTATGTGACATGCCAATCCCTGGATCAGTTCATTGGCCCACAATAGAATAAGATGAATAACATAACAAAATATCAGTGTATCATAGATAACGAAGATCCAGAGTACCATTATTACAATAAAAGCTTAGCTCAAGGCTAGCTCAAATTATTCAGGTAGCAACATAAATAAAGTAAATCCTCCATTCTTCAAATTGCCCACAAGTGAACAAGTGCCAAGTGGAGTACCGTGGCCTATATCGATTACTCAGAATCGGAATATCCTGCAACATGAAACGTAGCAGCCCCGAAGGGTTAATACATGGAATGTATGGCAAGTAGAGCTAATAAAGGAGACAATAGTGCTATCATCTACATGCATATTTGGCAAGTGGAGCTGTGGATAGCTTGCATTTGCAAATACCTTTGTCCTACTTTCATAAACAGTTTTTTGATTTTCCTTTGAAAAGATCCCAATTAAGTTACCCCAACAATATTAAAGAAATTATGAAATTAGAATGAGCGAGAAACATGTCATGGAATCAATATCAAGAAACTCAGTTGTCCATAACCGGGGACACGGCTAATCGATTAGATTATACACCCTGCAGGGGTTAGCACACTTTACCCATGTGACTTGGCCAGCCCAGCTCGTACCATCACTCTCATTTTGGGTGATGATAGGGAGAAGTCCAAGAAGAGACTGTTCGGGAAGTAGCTCCCCAATCCCGACGCGCACCGGTCCAACCTACCAAAATTCTACATCTCTGGATACGCGGGTTCGAGTTACCACAACCTACTAAGTCCAATCAACCGCCCATTTCATTATTGGCACATGGTTGTACATGTAAGCTACAAAATAAAGAAGCCAATCATTTTCTCTCGATACCTGGGTGCCTTTCCGCAATGAAACCACCAAAAATTATCAATCCCATCACACCCAGGAGATTCATTGATTAAGTTGTTATAGTTTTCGTAAACCAACACACTTAGAAACAACTTTCAGTGATGTAACCCAGCCCTCGTTCATCATAGCATGGCTAAGCACATCTACCAACGGTGGTTCATCTACAAGGAAAGCCCTACCACATAATGGGACATAGCGTAGCGATAGTATCGTCCTACACATGCATCTACAAAATACACGACAATGCATTGAAAATAGTAGGACAATATCATGAACAAAGTAGAATCTACTTGCCTTGGTTGTAGCGGTCGGAAGAACAATCCACACACGAGCAAACGTTGCACTCGTCACAATCTACACGATACAATTGCAATCATAAACAAACAATCCACAAGTATATGCAACAAAGATGATGCATGAATGCATGCATGACAAGTGGGGTGACGCTACAGCAATACCACATAATAGTAATCAGTAGAAATTGTTGCATGCATGGAAAATAGTTTTAGCGCAAGGAAAACTATTATGCAAAGTATAATACTCAAAACTAGAGCTAGAACCCAATTAATTCACTACCGATAGTATACTGTTTGTAAAATCTCGGGAAAATTCTACTGTATAGGCATTGCTATTTAGGAACAGTACCAATTGTAATTACTCAAAAAGGAATTATAAAACTCCCTGAATAATTAAAACACTGCAGAAAGCCACTAGACAGTTTCTGCAGAAGTTTTTACTGTACGCCTATCTTTTTAGTTCACTTTGAGATTCCCCCCGTTCTACTGAATCCAGGGACATATTATACGCAATTTTTGGATTTACAGATCTTTTTCTACAAATTAATTACTCCAAAAAGGCCATTAACTCTTTTAATTAATCTGGGCAAAAACTTGCTGCAAAAGTGTGGAGCAATGATACAGCAAGATTCTACACATCCTACTGAATCTACACATATTTTATTTGCAATTTTTGGCCCAGCGGATTAATTTCTATGCAATTTACAAGTTTCTACAAGAATCTGCAATTTCTAAATCGATTTAAATCAAAAGGGAATATTCTGGGAATATTCCCTGCTGACTCAGCGCGGGTTGACTGGCTGTTGACCAGTCAACATGGCAATCATTCAATCTGAGCCGATTCCGCCGCAGATCTCTCAGATCCAGCCCGGCCGAGAAGAGGCGGGCGGCTTACGGCCGGCTGAAGCGGCGGCGGCCCGGTACGGCGAACCCGGCAGCGGGCGGCAAGGTCTGGAAGAAAGCGGTCGGCGGTAAGCCTTGACGGCCTTCGCGCTGATGGCGGCGGCGGCGGAGCGGC
>JAJUPC010000852.1:0-42953 GCA_023614405.1 Avena insularis
AGCTCAAAACATTGTTACAGTGGAGACGCTTTACGTGAAAATGATCAAATGTCGCCAGAATATCTCGAAGAGCTTAAGCATTCACTCTTCTTTTTGCACTAGTACTAACAAACATGCACATGACCACACTGTGCATGTGGCGTATTGTATTTACAAACTCAAGACACCCATCTAAAGCAGCTTGCTTCCTCTGAAGCTACATAGATTACTAGAACGTGAATTTGCTAAAACTTGTCATGTAGTCAAATTTTATCTCCATATTTTATCTAGAATGTTTGCTGCTTGTAGTTAAGATTTATCGACAAAGGGTCATAGTCATGAATAGTTTTGTGTCTCATTGATTACTATGTTTTACTTTTGTATTTACGATGCATCTTTCAGAAGAATCATAAAGAGAATTATCACCCTTGATATTGTCATATTGGTGTATGGGCCGTGCAATTTTAAGTCCTAATCTATTTTGTTTTTTTCTTTTTATTTCTAATTTACTCTTTTTTATATATAGTGAGTATTTTCACAGCTGTTAATCTTCAACACTTTATTTGCAGATTCAAAGATATAAAATGTATATATAGCGCTAAGTATATAAGAGATTATCGCATAGGGTAATCTGTCTCAGCGTATGTAGTATACCATTTTTCAGACCTGCTAGGTTGTCGTGATACTTTCACTCCGTGGGTGCAAGTTTAGGCACTTTTAAACAAATATATTATGTCACACATGTTCTCTGTCCAATGATGTTTAATTCAACCGATCAACATAATTGAATTTATACTTTAATAATGTAGAAGTCCCTCATTGTTACCTTGTATAATTATGTCAAAATTGATGTTTAAATCATATTTTATCTCATTTTCCAATAATCAAGCATGTATAAACACCTAGTAGAGGAGTTCCAAATTAATCACTGCCACCCATATTCCATCATCCAAAGTATACACTTATAAGATTTCAAGATCAAGAGCCCACCGATGGTCATCATTTTATTGTACAGATAAATCATTGACTTGAAATCGAAATAATGTAATATTATCACCGCTTTTTTCATTTTCATATCGTATTATATATAAATTAAGATACACTAAGTTTCCAATTTATTTGTCAAGTCGCTCAAATTCCCAAGTTTCTGTTTGTTTATTAAACCTTGTTTCTATTTGAAATTGCGTAAGTTTTATGCATAAATTGGTGAACGATATGCTCATAGTGTGGCTTTCTTTGATGTTTACCAGCGGATCGATGGAGCTATTTGTGATTCTTTCATTGCTACTATTTATATCACATACATTTGATGATTTAATATGTGGTAATGGATGTTAGCGCATTGCTGAGTGAAGTGTAAAGTTTAGACTTATGTCTATATTATTTCAATAATTGCTAGGATGATTTGCTAACATTCTGCTAAGAAAGCCCTCTTGTCATGGGTAATTTGTATTAGTCTATTTGAAATACGTTGCGCTAATTTCTGATTTATCATTGGTTTCTTTTAAAACTGGTGATTTCAGACCAACTGATTAAAAAATGAATAGTGGTAATTTGGAAATCAAAATGGCTGAAATCAAAACAAATCCGACCATAACCCACAATATTTGACCTTTCTAAAAGGCTGGAAGAATTAAATGAATAGTATAGTGAAAGGCCAAGATTTTGCAAGAAAAGGCCAGAATTTTTGGGTTTGGCCCATATAAAACACCCACCGGACTAGGCTGACTTTATCGACGACCTTCCAATTGGTCACGTGTGATTGCCACGTTAGATCAAATACAGGATCCGACGTGATGTATAGTCTGGTGACCAACAGCTTGGTCATAGAATTGTGTTGAATCAGATGGTCATATCAAACAATTTGTAAAAAATGTCGTGGTGTTTAATTAGTGACGCCATCTGAATTCTCTGAATAAAATTGTCACAACAAATGACTATGACCTTCAAGATTTAAGAGGGTCATAACAATGATTTCAAAAGAAAGGCCAGAGAGTTAAAAGGTGTATAATTTTCATATATGTAAGTTTATGCATTACATTTCACTATATGAAAATGTGGTAATCTCTCAAGAGTTTTATTAGTACATCTTTATCAATGATAAGTGCTATTTGTTCAAAGGTGTATAATTTTTCAGATATCCAAGTTTATGCATAATATTTCACTTATGAAAATGATAAAACTCTCAAGATTTTCTTAGCATAACATTATCATCTCCTAAGTGTGATTTCCACAAGGTTCTCAAGGCGGTGATGATATGCCCGAGGCATAAATATTTTAGTTTATGGACTGACTACCGCCTAAAATGGTAAACTCTCAAGATTTTATTAGATGACAACCAAATCAATTGAGTGGTCAAGAGTTGTGTCAATTAAATACCTTTATTAAGAGTTGTATAATTCTTGTTCTGAGTGTTCAGAGTTGTGTCATTTTATTATTTCTTATACATCCATCTCTCTAGATTCTGCAAAGTTTGATTCTTTCACCCATAGATCACTTTCGATTAATAACTTAACCAACAATGCATTTGAATGCTATCATATTCGAAGAAGTTAAACAATTGAGCTCTGAAAGGCATTAACGAATACCACAAATAAGCACTCTGCTATTTAATTGGAATATATTTGTGCGAGATCTAACTTCAAGATGGTTGCCATTGTCATCTCAGAGAAGTTTTGGGACTCGGGCATATACTAGAAGAACGGAGGCCAAAGTGAAGCTAGACAAAGGACTGCCATCGCTAGAGAAGAAGAAGAAATGGAGGCAACGGTATTGGAGCTGGGTCAAGCCTGGGTCCCATCTTGCAATGCCAACTCCTGGTAAGCTATGGGTCCGACGCGCTGATGCTTTGTAGGTCCCATGTTGATATGCGGATAGCGGAGAGAGGTGTCCACTAGAATCAGCTGAACGCAGAACCCCCACCAGAAAGAAAGGGACAGGTGTCCACTACGGAGTTTGACAGACGCGCCCCACTTTGTCGTGACAGAAACGTAGGGTCCACTATGGGACTGAACTCGACGTGGGCCCACTTGTCAAGATAATGGCAAGGCCGACAAGATGAAGTTTCAATTATATGAGAGTTTCAGAAGGAGATGGTCAAAAGTGAGGAAAAGTTAAGTTGCTCGGGAAAGTGGTACAAATCATGAACCAAGGGGCATGAGATAGAAATCCTTTGTTTATGAAGATGAAAAGCAAGAAGCAAACAAAAAATGAAAAGCATAAAATATTTTGTTGTTTCAGATTTATAAAACAGAACTAAATGAAAAAATAAAATCCTTTTATTGTTTTTGTTTTGGAAAAACAAGAAGCAACAAGAACTAAAGGTGTTCCAATACAAGTTTAAAACAAAACGAAAGAAAGAGCAAAAAGAACCCTAAATAAACATAAAATCTTTTTGTATTTTGTTTTATAAAGAATATGCAAATAAGATCCAAACAGTGTTCAACATGGTTTGCCAAACATACAAACAAAAACATGAAGGTAAAACAAGTACTGATAAAGTTTGGAATGATATTACTTGAAATACTTAAAAGAAGAGGGAATGTGGCATCCCCGCTTGTGGTCTTTCAGTTCTTGTCCTCTATCATTTCTCATCACATCATGTCACTCATCTCAAAAAAGAAACATTTCGCTTATGTTACTTCGATGCATCCAAAATGGTTAGTTCTCCAAACAACATAATAGTTTCAGCATGGTGCAAACTTTAGTAATTATTGGGAAACCATTTTATTTGCTAGTTAATATATTACAAAAAGAGACACTCTTTATTTTAGCTTTTATGTGGGGAAGTTTAATGATTCACCTGCACATCCATTAAATGAACAACACATGCTCAAGGCTCTAATTCAACTTTCCATTTGCTAATCCTTCTCATTTTCTCTCTCCCGCTTTATATTTAGTTAAAATCTTAAAATAATTATTAAATAATAGTATATAATGTTGTTTACATGCTATTTGATATCAAAGCAAGTTTCAAATATTGAAAAGCTAACAAGTAATATAGACACAAAACAATCAACTTTTCCTATGTATTGGAAGCCATGAATAAATAGAGCAAGGTCAGTAGTATTCAATGCACATAATGATCAGAAGCTAGATTTGAAGGAATGGAAACAGAGGCTATCTCTTCCTCTTTCATAATTATTGTACATCAAAAGCAAATTAATTCATAGTTTAATATCTAGTGTCACTCTGTGATATATGGATCATCTAATCAAATATATCAAATCTTCCTTATATTATACATAATTGTCCCACATAGAGGACTACTAGAAATAAAACATCATCATCATTATATGTGAGTTGTCTATGGAATTTATGTGTTACCTTGTTGGGGTAACAGATGGGTAGTTACTCCATTCTTCCTCCACCTTTTTATTCTTTCTTCTATATTCAGATTAGATGCATTGACATCTCAACTTGTTTTTGTCATCTTGAGCTTTAACACTTACTCATGATTTCTGCATCTGTAAAAGAAATAGGAATATTCAAGCTTTCAACATATCTGACTAGCATATCATACACACTTGCTGTGGAATTATATTTGGTTTTGGACTGTGCGCAAGGTACTAAAATAAACTAGCAATGCAAACAATAGATAAAGCTTTGAGCCTTCGGCAACGGCTCCTGTAAAAGTATCTTGATAACCCCCAAGTGTAGATCACCGTAGTAATAATTGATAAGTATTTATGTCAACTTGTTTGTGGCAACCATTCATTCTCTAAATCCCTATAACCCACATATGTGACCTTTCATGCAAATCTAGACTCAAAGTAAAAAAGGCTTTGGTATTAACTAGAAAAACAATAAAGTAAAGGAAACAAATACTATATAAAATAATGCAAATGAAGTGGAGCTAGTGAGTGGATAGATAAATTATGGAGCAAATGTTTAGGCAAATTCTGTTATCAATTATTTTGTCACAATTAGTAAATACATATATAGTATTTTTATTGTTTCTTCTAGAGGAGCCATAACTAGTGTAGCCATAGATACTAAGAAACAACCAGTGATCAATTCCTATGCCACTCCACATGCCATAGGTAGAATATTAAGACATCAAGTCCAACCACCATGATTAGATATCTAATGTCCCCATGATACATCATGATTAACGCGAATTAATACTATATATTTAGGCCACTTGGGATTCGCTTTTATCAAACTATCCTCACCCTATCAACATGCAACGTGAACCTTGTGTATCCCCCAACATATGTGTGCAATCATGTATTAGTGCATCGAGATCATCATAGAAGATACCATATACTTGTATGCAAACCAGATCAAATTTCCATAACACCAAGACTAAACATCAACATAGTCATACAATAGATCATGAGAGGTCAATAATGCACTACATCATGTTTATAAGATTATAGTGGGGGAGCGATGGGATATTGCAGATGGTGATGGAGATGAGCTCCCAAGGGAGAGAGGGTCTGATGTGAGGAGGCGGTGTGGCAGAAGGGGTCGCCTTGGGGAAGCGGCCCCTTGACCTTCTTTATTCTTGAGATGAAAGAATGAGGGATAACTTCCTCCTTGGGGGTCGATAAGGAGGGGGATTTTTGAAGCAGTGGTGATGCCAGTGAAAATACTTCTTCCAACATATAGAGTCGAGATGCACTGCCATGGATGATGCCTCTTTTGATCCAAGGGCTCTAGGCACCACTTCAGAACTCTTCCTAGGACTCCCTCATAAAATGGGTTGGGCCTAAATCAAAAAGATGGAAGGTTTTTATTGAATTCATGTCACATATTTTCAGAGTCTCAAACTGACTGGCTCCCGCAATAATACTATATTATAAATATCGCATCCTGGTCCGATTAAATAATTTATGTGTTCTAAATCAATGAATAAATTCTAACGCTCATCGCTTGACTTGGTTCCATTTGAGATCTAAAATCAAATATCGGTAATCTTCGAAATTGTTCCACATGAATGATTTCGTGAAACTCAGATTTCACCAAAAATGAGCGTATTTCCTTCCATATTTGTGTATTTCCTTAACACTTTCAAAGACGATGGACCAAAGAGGCCTAGGTAATATTCAAGCTTTCAACATATTTGACTAGCATATCATACACATCGTTGTGAGAATTTCTTCCATAATAATGTTTTTTAAGCCGAATTTTATATGCAGTACTAAAAAATAAACTAGCAATGCAACAATAGAAGCTTGGTCCACGCTTCCCAAGAACGCTCCGCAGTATCTTGACAACCCCAAGTGTAGGGGATCACCGTAGTACAATTCCATAAGTATTTGAGTGTCGAACCCATGAGAGTTGAGGGTAACCATTTTGCTCAAATTCAAATCTACATATATGGCTCTCTATGCAAAGCTAGATCTAAACCGTAGGTGGTTACTGGTATTAACTGTGGAAACAATAAAGTAGAAGGAAATAAATACTACAAGTGTACAATGCAATGAAGGAGCTAGTAAGTGGATGGGGATGAATTTATGGAGCAAATGTTTAGGTAAATTACAGCCATTCATTTGGTTGTCACAAGCAATTAGTGAAGCACATACATATATATTTATTGTTTCTTCAGAGGAAGTTTACACTAGGTGAAACATAGAGTTACTTAACAAATACACCACTATGATTGATTCCAAGGCCAATTAAGGAATAAACAAGGAATATTAAGCACATCAAGTCCAACCAATCAGATTTAGATCTAATGTCCCCAAGGATAATACTCTCCCGTTGATTAACCATGAATTAATACATATATTTCTAATACATGGATCTTAGCTTTTATCAACCTCCGGCTCTATCCCTCATCGTATCAACATGCACAGGACAACTTTGTGCATCCCCAAATATATGTGTGCAATCGTATTATATCGATCATCATAGAAGATACCATACTTGTATGCAACCAAAAGCAAACTAGATCACAATTGCCATAACAATTCAGTACTAAACATCAACATAGTCATACAATAGATCATGAGAAAATATCAATATACCGCACCATACATCATGTTTGCTAAGAGATACAGTGGGGGGATGATGGGATATTGAAGTAGATGGTGATGGAGATGAGCTCTCCCATGGGGAGAGGTTGTTCATGGGAGGAGGGCGAGGCAGAAGTACGCTTTAAAGTGCCTTGGACCTCTATGCCTTGGAGATGGTGCAGCAATGGAGGAGCCAGTCTCCTTGGGGTCAGACAAGGGGGATTTTCGTGGCTATGGTGATGCCTAAAAGTAGTGTTTCTTTCACATAGAGTTGGAGATGCAACTGTCACATGCCCTCGATCCAAGGGCTCTTTGGAACTACCAGAATCCCTTCCTAGACTCCCTCACAGTCGTGGTTGGGGCCTCTAAATCTCACAAAGACAAGGAGTTTGAGTCAATCATGTTTCATATTTTCGTAGTCCTAAACCGACTCATTCGCAATACTATGGCTATAACATTGCATCCGGTTCATTAGCGAATTTTATGTCTAAATAGTTAGAATAAAATTTCACACCACGTTGACTTTTTCCATTTGATGCAAAACTCAGGCTATCGGTATAATCTTCTAAAAAATTGTTCACATGAACATATTTGAGAAACTTAGATTTCACCATCATGAGCCGCTTTTCCTTTCATATTTGTGTAAGCCTCACTGCATGATTTAAAGTGTCTAAAGTTAGTACCAGGGGAATATTCAAGCTTTTCAACATATTTGATCATTAGCATCATACTAATTTCATTGTGAGAATTCTTCCAATAATGCTGGTTCAATTTATATGCAAGGTACTAAAATAAACTATAAATGTAAACAATAATAGCTCAAATACCACGCCCCTAAATCTGGGCCTAAAAAGTATCTTGACAACTCCATGTAGGGGATAACCCGTAGTATAATTCACAAGTATTTGATTGTCAAACCCATGAGGAGTTTAGGGTAACTAAATCCCTATAACCTACATATATGGCCTTCTATGCAAAGCTAGGATCTAAAGTGTGTGTGTGGTTGTTTTTGTGCTGAATCACAAAACAACAAAAGAAGGAAATAAATACTTCATAAGTAAAATAATGCAAATGAAGTGGAGCTAGTGGGAGGATGGGGATAATTCATGGGAGCAAACATTTAGGCAAATTTATTTCACTGAATATGTCACAATTATTGAAGCATATATAGTATTTTATTGTTTTCTAGAGGAGCCATAACTAGTGTACTACAGATAACAACAAATACAATCACTAGTGATTGATTCCAATAAATTAAGAACAAATAAGGGAATATTAAGACACTCAACCAACCAATCGCATTTAGACTTCAATGTCCCCATGATAATATTCGCCGATTAACCATGAATTAATACTACATATATTTCTAATACCGGTATTCGCTTTTGTCAAACCCGTCATCCTCATCCTACTTCAACATGCAACGGTGACAACCTCTTGTGCATCCCCTGCAACATATGTGTGCAATCTATGTAATAGCATCAAGATCATCATAGAAGATACCATCTACTTGTATGCAACCAAACAAACTAGGACTACACTGCTATAATAATTCAAACAAACATCAAATATAGTTATGTCAACAGATGCTAAACAATATACCGCACTGTTACACTGGTGTCACAAGAGATTACAGGGGATAATGGATATTGCAGTGATGGTGATGGACAGAGCTCTTAAGGGGGAGAGGTGGCCCCACGTGAGGAGGTGAGCGCCAGCAGCCAAGCAAGGCTGGGCGCCTCCTTGGGGTCGCGGGGCCCTTGACCTTCTTCCTTGGAGATGGTGCAGCAATGGAGGGGGCTTATCCTCCTTGGGGCTGACAAGGAGGGGGATTTTCGTACAAGGGGTGGATGTGCCTCAAAAGTAGTGTTTCCTCTTCAATATATAGAGTTGGAGATGCAATCCAAGCCATGGGATGATGCCTCTTTGATCCAAGGGCTCTTGGGCACCACTAGAACCTTCCTTTAGGACCCCTCAGCAAAGTCGTGGTTGGGCCTAAATCATGATGGAAGGAGTTTGAGTCAATCATGTCACATATTTTCGTGAGTCCTAAATCGACTCTCTATCCTCCGCAATACTATGGCGCAATACTGCATCCCGGTCCCGACAGCGACTTATGTCTAAATCGCCGAATAAAATTCTGCCAACGTTCATGTTTTGACTTTTTCCATTTGAGGCAAACTTAGGGGCTATTGTGCAATCTTTCGAAAACTATCTATTACGAAAACGGGTATTTCATAGAAACTCTTCGATTTCACCATAATGAGCTTATTTCCTTTCAGCTTTGTGCATTTCATACAACAAAAGTATAAACCATGTAAGAGCTTATGTACTTCTTCCAACTATTATCAGGTTAGTCCTAATAAATATAATAATGTTCTAAAATAATACTGATTTTGAAGCTAAATAACTACTGAAAGTTCATAATTTTACTTACATGCATCAGTCACCTTAGGCTCAGGATCAAACCATAATTCACACAGGTTGTTTAACGGATTTTGATGGTGCCCTATTTAAAGTGGAATGCATCCAGAGATTCAATGCATGACCCCAAATTAGCAAAACGTAAGGAGAATGTTAGATCGCCACCATATCTAATGAAGTTCGGACATTTACATTCGTGACATAACCATTTCCTTTTGTGTTCTCATAAGTGAGTTGTGAAACACCACATTGTCTCCATGTGCAAGCAACTCAGAATTTAATACTCACCCAAAAGATCGGGTCGAAGAAATTTAATCTTTCATGTACAGATTTTGTACTTCACTGAAATTCTTTTGAACTTTCAAAACAAGCTAGATTTAGTTTCATTACAATACACCATATCTACTTAAGTCATCCGTATGTTGCTAAAATAATGATATCCTCCATGCGTAGACACACTCATTGACCAATAGCATTGCATGTATATTTCTAGTGTTGGTCGTCAGTTTAATTATTCTAGATAATGGAGTTCTAGCTATCTCTTCCCATAAGCATGGCTCATATGTCTCAAAGACTAGAATCATAGATTCCTAGTCCATCGAATGAGCTTCTTCATGCATTTAACATCAATATGACCTAATGGCAACGCCACACATATGTAGCAATATCTATCACCAACTTGATTCTTTGTGATTCACATTATGAATATGTATTACTAATATCAAGATTCAAAAACAAATAAAACCAATACGTGTATACGACCAGTGCTGTAAGACATTTTTCTCGATAAAAGGAACAACTATTTTTTCTATAAATGAATAACCATTACATCAAACATGATCCATAAGATGATAGTCTTATAAGAAGAAATCAGATAAAAAAATATTTAGCCATTGTCAATCTCATGGCGTATGGGCGGCAGCGCCCCAACCACAATCACATCCACTCTGACCACATTGCCTGTATCATCGTCACTTCATATCCTTCGCCACGGTCACTATTCTCAGCCCCTGTTTACAATGTTAGCAATCGAACCGTATCAAATACCTAAAGCATTAACTACTAGTGCGGTACATCAATAACATGGTATCACATATACCTTGTTCACGTCGACTCCACTTATCCGCTAAGTACTTCAAAGGCCATCAGATTCATCCCTATAAAGAGAAAGACTCGTTGCTCCAAGCTTAGGGCCCCTCGGTTTTCTTGACGCCTTGGTACAGATTTGCCATCCTTCTGAATATCTTTATCACCTATTGCCCTTTTTCTAAAACTAGTAGGGTCTTGTTGACCAAACAAAATTTGGTGTTCTTTCTTGATGTCACCTCAGCTTTTAGCATAGCTTGGAAGTTCCATAAGTGACTTGTTCTGCCACCATCTTAGCACAAACCTCAGAAATAGGTGGAGCAACTGCAAACTCTACATCATGAGATCAGAACTGTGATCCCAGTGTTCCAAGACGTTGATCAGATCTCGCTATCTTAATGATGCTCTGCCCATGAAATGTTATGCTCCTCCATCTTGTTAAAGAACTTATCACATCCTCATCTCTCAACATAGATTTGGTTCCCAAACATAGTTTTGAGTTCCCTCCACCCGCTACACGCATTAGTAAGTTCAAAGATCTTTGGAGTTCGCCCAGCTAATCGGGAGGATTGGCTACACACCGCACGTTATGTAGTCACTCTAATCACGGATACGGGCTTCTTTCTTGAGATTATTTTAGAATGCAGGCATCACTCAATGCACCGCCCCAACACATACGACTTCTTTCAAAAATGCAGGATAATCCTCATGTTGAAAAGTTGTGTTGGTGAAGTTGGACCCATATCTTGCAAAGTTTTCTCTATCTAGAATGTATTGAATTGAACTTGAGGTGCCAAGGATCTACAATATATTTGCAAATACTATTTTAGACTAGGGTTTATAAAGATAGAGTCTGCCAATTCAAATTGCTTTGCGAGAACTCCCACTCAAAAACGACATCCCTCTAGTCTTTTTAGGTGATTACACGACCAAATTCACTCACAATCACCTAATCGATCATCACGAGTGGTGGTACAGCTCCAATGGCGAGCATCATATGGACATCATACTATATGACCTCGTATTACCTTTCAGTTCATGTTTTCGAGGCCATGCTTTTATATGTTGCCCGCCAAGTAAGAACCTTAGTACCAAGGCAGTGTAATACTCACGCAGTAAAAAACTGTTTTACACCCATTGTATGCTAACGAGATTCTATCGCACCCGATCATCGCTTGGTGTCAAACTAAGAATCTTCGAATCGCGGCATACCAAGGAAGAACATATTATTATCTTGATATTAGTGTGGTGGACGGCCTATAATGCTACTACCAAGAACTAAGAAGAAAGACATGGGCAAAAATAAGATGTATAAAAGGATAACATCAAATGTGGCAAAATGTGATATGATATGTCTTTCGCACTTGGTCTCCATCATGCTCCATGGTATGATCTCCATCATTCCACCTACAGGCTCCAAGGTTCATTGCACCACCATCATAGCCGCTTTCTTCATTACAATATATCTTGATATACATGAATAGCACATGCTATAAAGATAAAGATAACGATAAGGAATTAAAAGTATATTAATTTAAATAAATTCGTAACAATGACTATATCATATCACATGCTCCCCAAAAACAAGTTAGACGCATTTCTAATCTTATTTTTGCATTATTTTATTTGGGCTTTCTAGAAGAACCGCCACCATTTAATTTCAGCCACAACGCGATAATCAAGTTATTTGCAAAACCGTTGTAAATTAGATCACGATTATGTTGAGACACACCTTTTCAAGCCACTGCAATACGAAGCCGTATGTCGCTAATTTAAACACGATCTCATGTGCGGTAGACATGCAAAGAAGGACCCGTCATCCCAATAACATGCCACCATTATCAAAATTTATGCAAGTATAAAACATCAAGACTATCAACACCTAACATCTCTATTTGTTCTAACCGCACAGCATCTATGCATGTATCGAAATATACCACCGATGTTCCCTGCATGGAAAACAAATTTTCACGCTGCAACTACCAAGATCATACCAGGAGGTACTTGCAAACTGCTTCAGGCGACTCTACCCGAAGACTGCAAGCGACACTGCTCAGCAGAACAACAAGGGATGGTGTAGAGTGTACACAACCGCTCCCTAAGGATGCGGCGACAAGGCTTATTGTGCACCTCCATGGGCCACACACGCATCGCGGTGTCGGCCACTCTAACCCCTTCTCCAGCCAGGTAGCTAAGAAGGATCTCTAATCGCAACAACACCACGCCCATGGTAGAGATGGTGGAGGGGAAGGTCTCAAGGTGTCTCCTCAGCACCTTTCCAGCGGCAATGACAAGGCTAGCAAGAGGAAGATGTCAACCAAAGGGCATATGAGAGGTGAATTGCGGAGAGAATGAGGAGAGAGGGGCTATATATAGGTGAGGGGGAGCAGCCTAAGGGGGCTAGGTGAACAGCTAAGTGGCTGCCCTCACCTTCTTTCTCAATTTATGTGGTGGACTCTCCACCACATAAAACTCTCCACTTTCTCTATCATCAAAATCAAGAGTTTTAATTAAACACTTGACCATTTGATTAATGTCACTCATTTAATGAACACTTCATTTAATGAGTACTTAATTTAATGAACACTTTATTTAATGAAATTCATTAAAAATTCAACTTTGATTTAGTTTTACACTCCTAAACCATTTCAGCAGACGGATATAACAAATTCCTGCAATGTCCACTATCTTCTCCAAGGTTTCCTATCAATTTGCATCAATTCACTTTTAAATGCCTCACGGACACGGAACTGTGTGTATACGATCAAGTATTCTCCATCAATAATCATTAGGGACCTCAGATCTCATAATGATTCTCACCAGCTCATGCGATGACTTAGTGATCGCGTTGACCTTTTTATCTATATCCAATTTGGTTTGTCTCAATGATATTTTTGTATTTACATCGGGATTTGATCATTTGGTATCATCTTATACTTAGTTCGATCCCATTATCGATGCTTCTCTTTTCATACCTCGATATGACATTGTTAGTGAATACTATCACTTGCTTGTGTTATGTCAATGTGATATCACCGAGATGTCCTTGAGCATAACTTCCGCCATTCATGGATAAATCAGCCTTGATCCACGCAGGCTCTACTAATACTTTCGCAAGGTCCGACGCTCACACCTTTTATGATCACCAGTTATGGTGTGACATTTTGATGTAATCAAAATACTCTTCCAAGATTTAGTGATCGACGGATCTCTCATGGTCTAAGGATTTAGCGATTGAACATATAGTAGTGTGCGTATATAATGGCTTGATCATGTTAATATACTTTGGGAGTATGTTCATCACATCATTCAATCAATAGTGTGATCATGTTATTAATAACATCCAATGTCATGATCAGAAACCTTGATCATCTCGTTAATCAACAAGCTAGTGTAATGAGAGGCATCACTAGAATCCCTTTCTATTTGTTTATTAAACACACATGCATTAACGCTTCTTTAATACACTATAGCATGATAAATAAACATCTATTATAAAACCTGGAATAACATAATAACCATTTTATTATTGCTTATCGGGCATATTCCTTTCAACGCCCTATATAGGGCGTGATATTGGGCCGATATTTGGTCAATCCGCCTTCCAAACCGGAAGAATAAAACTGAAACCATCATGTTTTGCATCCAGTCTCCTATTATTTTGATTTCCGGGCTTGTTTGCATAGTAATGAGCTCTGAAGATCATGCAGGGAACCATCTGTTATAATCAACCCATTTAAGATCAATCTCCGATGGACCCAAAAGGATATGACATACTACCGGTAATGCATTAAACCACACACATGTGAGGTTCATTTGGTGGATCAGGGTACAAAATGCCCAACTATCCCACCCACTTCAACACTGGACAAGAGCGAGCAGCGAGTCGTATAGGTAAAAGCGATCAAAACATACACAAATGAGTATGGCAATGTTTATAGACATATATCAGAGCAACATTCAAAAAAACAATAGAGACTCAAATATTCAAACCATACGACAAGATTCAAATATCCTAGATAGAGATAATAGTTTAGGATACATCTCATACAGGACACACCAAAATAAGCGAGCGGAAAACAAGATCCATGTACGACACATAAATTGGCATAAGATGCCCCAAAATAAGCAATATCCTGCCCACGTATCACATGGATCTCGCATCCCTAATCTCTACACCATAGTCGCTAAGCCACCATCATCAAGATTCTTCGACCTCAGTAACTCATCGAGAGTATACCTGTCCATTCAACTAAAGATTTATCGTGAGACCCTTTAGGGTACCAACGTCTTAATGCATCTAAAGAGAACAAACTGTGACACACCGCAGCAAAAGATAATAGCTAAATAGTTCTATAGAGACACGCACATCCGCCCAATAGGATGTGACGATACCGTTAATTAGTAGCAACAGTTATGTTAAAATATAAATAAACATTGTTTCGCCTCTCGCCATCATGAGAAGGCGGAAGAACATCCCATCTCAATGGGCACTATTAACAATCATGAGTATTGCACTATTTACGTCTGTCTTAGTCAAATTAAAGGTGATACTTAGTTATGGTTTTCTATGATCGAGACATTGCGCTCAAGTCATCAATAACCGCGACACGGCCAGAAAGATTTACCGCATGGATGCAAATAGCAACACAAGCACGACCAACCTCGAAACCAAATAAAACCCAACGAGGCATCATCACGCAAAGCAATCACAAGATTCATAAATATTTCGTGGGGCCACCCCAATAAGCTACCTACAACGAAATTGTCCGTTTCTAAAGGATGTACCTGTGGTTTGTGTCATCGGGATGTAAACGATCGGGAACCTAAAAGAAGGACTCGGCTGTCGACACCGCAAAAACACTGCCGCATTCCTAACAAGAGGAGCGCCCACGCCGCAATTGTAAATAAAGCAAAGAAAGCATGGCATAAGTAAAAGATATAATAACAGCCCCAAACTAGTTTGTGGTATTCCAATCAAGAATACCGAAAATGAATCAAGCTCGCGAAGGAGGGATCTCATGGTCCCACATGTGGATAGGGCAAAAGGGATAGTCAAGGAACAACATGTATCAAGTACTGGGCCAACGGACACAAGTAGAGCGTGTTAAACCAAATATTAACTATTTCACCCACCGCGGTTGCTTTGCATTAGGTTATATATATTCAAGCAACATATTTAATTATCGTTGTAATTAAAGCCATGATCATCTACAACATTAACCATGTGGCAAATCCTCCAATAATTGTGGAACAACAACGACGTAAGTGCAAGTCATCCCATTCCTTGAACCCTCATTAGTTGTCCGGATTGCAAAAATCGGGGAACAAAAACTTTTGGCCAAGTTTAAAGTGATACATTGTTTGCTTGTTGTTTGTTTGTGCTTATGCATCTGGAAAAGTGTAGCAACTGATATACTCCTTACCTCACCGTCAGCCAGACAAAAAAGTTATTCAAAAAACTGTCTTGGCTCATTTTTTCGTGATTCTCGAAATGATCCAGCATTTCAAAAACCTGAGCCAAGATGTCCTTGCAACCCTAAAAATTTTTAGGTAGCTTCTATTGAAAAAATTATAGAGATCTATAAGATAACGAATCTCCTTATGTTTTCATGACATAACCTTTCAAAAATACTCTTACCCCTTAGGCTTTCCAAAACCCTTTTATAAAACCTGATCTCTACTCTTGGTAGAAATGCTAAGGGACTCCTTATCTACTTCAAAGCACAAACCTTTTCAAATACCTCAATCTAGCCATTGAAGGTATCCATAATAGTGTGTAGATGTTTTCTTGTAAGATACGAGCTGCTCGATCATTCGGCTGTTTGATGGTTTTTTCCTTAACTGTCATTCAACTTGTTTCCGCTTAGGAAGTAGTATGAGCTACCATAGGATATCATCCTCGAGGATTAAACTAAATTAAGATTATAAACCCCTGCAGAAAGCTTTTACCTTTCATCTGGTCAAATACTAAAGGGACTATCGAATCCCTTAAACTATATCACCTTTTGAATTCATTCCTGCTAGAAGCTTCCCAAGTCTATGAAGACCAATATCAAGCATGGATCCTTCCTACCCATATACACTTTCAATATCATGATTTGATGATGATTTGAACCTGCAAACAATCAAAAACATCAACACTTTGTGGCTATTCTAGTCAAAATTCTAAAACTGCCAAAAATGGCGCCTTAGAAAAAACTATTATCAATATCACCTCGGGGACCCATTATCAACCCTAGTGCATTTTTGAAATGCACTGAACCATATTGTGGGGACCATATCAAGAACTACCAAGCCACACTTCACTTTTCCTTGGCTAGATCATCCTCCAACCTAACTTTGTTCTTGATGGTTTTGGTAAAGAAAGAAAATAATATTCTTCTCGTATTGATCTCATCAACTAGCCTACTTTTGGGCAAGTGTAAGCTCACATCTCCATACTATCTTCTATGGACCAACTATTTGCATGATTGAGTCTCTTACTCATGGCTGTGTCTATCAATCCCTACATCATACTCTGTTCCCAATTGGATCCCTTCGTGCAGTTTAAAAACCCACATAGTTTTGGAGGCTATTTGATAATCTATTTTGACACTCTCGAATTTTTTGCCAACTTGGCATCAACAATCCTGGAGAGCTCAAGCAGATCAACCTCAAACCTCTCATACTCATGGTGCTTCACAACACTTGGTCTATGAACATATATTCCATGACCCAAGGGGATCTCTCGAGCTCCCAAGGATCCAACAAGTGCTTGAAGGGATAAAATTTCATAAATGCCTAAGATCCTCTTTCAAGTCATTTCTACTCAAATCAAAGTCAAATTCTCAAAACTCCAAGGTAGAACATGGTGGATACATATGGTGTGCATCATATACCATGTGTTACATAAGGGGATTTATCAAATTTTATCCATAATTATTGGAATCTAAAAGGTGTTTAATTCTTTAGTGCATGTAAACCACAAACTCCTTCTATGTGCTAAAAAAGAAAAGTTGGTTTTTTCTCCAAAACACTTAGCCAAATTTAGGAAAATACCTTTATGCTTATATATCATCCCCTATCATACCACCTCAAAAATATATATATTCTTGAAGAACTTTATTATTTCTTCTTGCCCTTTTTTCTTAAATGGCTAAATTGGAATAATAATTGCTTTAATTAGTTTTACCTTTCAATAAATTTTTAGAAAAAATCTCCAAAGTGTGGATTCATATTTGGGACCATATCAAACCAAAAACCCAATTCTGCACCCAATTCAAAAGTTTTCAAATAAATTCACAAATTAGATTCAACAATATTTAAATAATTGCTATGTAAAAGGATGAAAAATCATCGGGAAAAAAATCCTTTAATAATTTCCAAGTAAGGTAATTCTTGAATTCCACCGAGACACTGCAGAGATATTTGTCTTTGCCTTTCCAAGATCAAGTTTTTGAAAATTTCTTTGATGATCATCATTAGAGACCAGCCTGGAACTTTACTAAAAACCTTGCACTAGCAACCCCTCCAAATCCTTTCAAACCTGCTTACATACTTCTCTCTAGAACCCAACACCTCCCTAGTCGAGTCGCACTATAGATGCCACTCAGAAGGCACCCTATGCTCTTTGTCCTTTGAAGCTTGTATGGGAGAGGAGAGAGGAGAAAGAGGAGCACCACATGGCATATCATTTAAAACTCAGAAGTAGAAGCCTCCCCGCCCAGGATCGCTAATTCCCGACTTGCCACGTAACCCTAGAGCACCACCGCTCCCTCTCCACCGGCCCCGTAGCCCCAATCATTGAGAGAACCTCCCTCTCATAAAGCTCCTCTCCACACCTTGTCCATGATACACCCTCTACCTTGGTTTAAAAGGCAAGAGGCCGTAATCTCCTCGCCCTTACATCCTCATTCCACTCCCCTACCTAACCTACCTCACCTTCAGATTCTCATATATCTTACCCCTCCTTTCTCTCCATCGGGCCATGGAGTAAGGAGAGAAACCCAGCGGGTCCAGTGCTTGCATGCAAGAACAAAAATGCAGTCGTACCTGACCACCACAGCTCCCTCTCTTCCATCTCGTCTTGGATCTTTGATTTGATCCACCTCCCTTTGGTTCTTTCCTTTTTGTATGCAGTGTGTGGATCGCTGAAGCCGCCATCGAAGCTGCAGACTGTCCGGAAAGGCTCATGGAGCTTCCCCGTGAGTCAGAAGCTCTTGAGCCCCTCCCTTGCTAAGACATGCATCAGCTTGCTCAATGCCTAAGACTCCCAAGACTGCAACGGCCAAAACTGACTCTCTACCCAAAGAAGAGCATAAACACCTCCCCGAGCCCTTCTGTTGAGGCTCCCCAAGCCTTCCCTGCAGACAGTCCTTGCACGAGGTCACCTGGCACCTAAAACAACCTTTACTGCCCCCTCCCTGAGTCGCTGCCTCCTACATCTGCTGATCTACTGTGATCCCTCGGTATTACACTGATGCTCTCTAGATGAGCCCCCGACCCCCTCCTGACGTGCATAGGGTTCCACCACATCGCCACTGCACCCATTTCTCTAGAGACGACGAAGCACGAATCGTCGATCTCCACCCTCGATCGAACGGCACCAGTAGTTTTCCCATACCCCTTCGTGCGCACTCCTACTATGACCACTAGTTCTCTCCTCGGCTGAATTAAATCGGCTTCCCATAGTAAAGTGCGGTGACTCGCCGGGTGGGCTGAATCCTCCTCCCGTCTCCCATCCTATTCGGATCCAGCATTCACCCCTTTCCTTTCTTAATTCTTCCGGATATGAAAAATAGGATGCTAGGAAATAACCAAATAAAAAATGGAAAAATAGGTAGAATAAACCAATAGAGAAATTTGTACATAAACCTTATCGTTCGCTTCAACATGCAGAACAAGAATAAACCTTACCGCTTCATTCAACATGCGTAATAAAAGAATATTCTGTAGACAATATATATATATTGTTTCCATTAAAAATGAAATACTAACATATGTCTTTTTTAGTAAATAAATCCTCCATGAGTCCTTCTATAAGTCCAAATGGAGTAAACCCAGATGCCTCTGGTAGGTATATTCCATGTAACTATCTCATGTCCTTGGCCTCACGCCAAGTAGCTCTATTTTTACCTGTAGTAAAAAATAATAAAAAATAGCCCCTTTTATGCCTTTTAGAAATTTCCTCTAGGTTAAACAAAAGAGTGTAATTACCTAATTCCAACCTACCTGAGAACTCACAAATGACTTCCATATACTTGAAACCCTAGGGAGCTCCAAAATATATTAATCTCTCGAAGTTGAATTATTGTGACATTAAACTATCTCTCGTCTATGGTTAATTCACCTATAAACATCACCCCAATACTTGCAACTCCAAAGTTGATGATTCCAAATTGTTATAATATAGCTTGTAATACATATCCATTTTACTTTATCTCATATAGTTTGGACTTGTAGAATAAATCAAGTTAGAAAGAGACAAATTCACTATAGAACTAACTTTGGAATTTTCCCAAGGGCATTCTGCTGTATCTATTTTGAGGTGATTCCATCTCTCAGAAATCACAAACGCAATATATAAAGCATATCCTATGAGCACAAATTTAATCGATTCTCCGGCAGATATTTTCTGGGAATTATAACCTAAATTAGGGTTTATTCCACTAGAAAAATTCATATATAAATAAGGAAAATTAATAAAAATCGCATGAAACTAGTTCATAGCCTTGTTAAATTTATACTAATACCTATATGTTGATATCATTTTTGTACATTGATATCATATATACCCAAGCCTTAATTCAAAACCCTTCATTATGGGTATTTGGCAATTAAATCCATTAAACAAGTTCCCCAAATGCTTTTCCACTAACCCCAATTAAAATAAACTCAATCTATCAAAACCTCACTGAAGCTATTGATGTGTTATATGTTTGTTTGCTGTATTGCACTGGTGCTTGTATGCCTTGTGTTGATTGTGGTCTTGTTTATCTGCATGTATTATACTCTCTAATACTTGACGATGATAGCCATATTATATCAAGACAGCTGTGAAGATGATGGTTAACATTATTATTATTATATTCAAAGAAGAAGTCTAGGGACAAATATTACCAAATTGTTGATCACAGGCAAGCCACCTTCTTGCTCATAAGCCTTGTCCTACTTTTTACTTATGCATGTTTTACCTACTATTTTATAAAATTGCATTGTTTTATTATATGATGATCTATGCTCGGTAGTGGCTTCTTCTGGGTCCTCCAAACCATTACACAATTGTACTACTATGTACAACCCCATCGATGACAATTTATTTGTCTCCTTAGTATGGTGTAGATGGTGTATACCACCATACCCCCCTTTGGAGACCCCATTTTAGACGAAGTAAAACTATAGGATGGGAAGACCCTCAAAAAGTTTACAAATGTTTTATGATAAAACCCGTGTGAGGTCTGACCTACCAAGAGAGGGATTTGAGAAAGGAAAAGGTTTGTTTTACAAAATGACTAAGAAATGATGTGGAAAAAAGGTTTATAAAATGCACCTGTCTTTTGCAGTTTTGCTGTAACAATGAACCCGTGGGTAAACCACATTACTCTGGAATGAGACATGGATGGACTTGAAGTTTCCGCTACTCCGTGTGGGAATTTTTATAACTCGCTTCTAAGGGATCATCCCTCTAATTCCGTGCTTCCTTTACAGTAGTTAGACAGTCACCTAGAGGAAGTAGGATCACCCATGTGAGCGACCGGTCGGATACTATGAGCCTCTCATTGAAAGTGCCCACTCGAGAGAGTTAAAATGCAGCTCCGATTGGTTCTATAGAATAGGACGCCCTAGTGTAGAGAGTGAACAATCATAGGGTAGGGCCTATACTAGAGTGGCATCCGGAGAGTCTTGATCGGTTATTCGGCCCACGATCCGTAGGTGATCAGGGCAGGGTAACCGGATGGTGTGGGTAAAGTGTACAACCTCTACAGAGTGTAAATGTATTCGAATAGCTGAGTCCTCGGTCATGGACGGTTGGGAAGGTTGCTGTAGAGCGGTGCTAGTTTTTATTTCAAAAAGCACTTTGGAGAAGCAAAGGCTTTGGAAATGATTTAACCATGGGATAGTCGCAAAGGAAGAAAAGGAGTTTGGTCATGAGATGAACGGAAGGAGGAAACAAATGGTGACCCAGTCCTAGTGTTTTCCAAAAAAATTCAAAAAGTGTTCCAAAATGTTTTACAAAAGTTTTCAATAAAGATGTCTAGATGCTATATCTACAAGAGAAACTATTCTAGAAAAGAACCTCTCATGGAGACCTCCTACTACCATAGCCATACTGCATATCCTCTTATTGCTATTCTTTTAAAGGTGGTTTGCAAGTTCATTCAAAGTACTCACTGACATTGTCCCTGGCTATTAACTTGGTTTATCTAAAGAAGAAGGTGATGTTAACAACTATGTGAGCTAGGACGCCTCCTAGTCAATTACCTTGTCAGAGTTAAGGCATGGTCTCGGGATCTACGCTTGATGAAGTTCCATTGATGTTGATTGATGTAGCTATGGCAATTAAGGTATGACTCAGATCCGCTAAGTATTGATGTTTACTTTGATACTTGTCGATTATGTGCCACGCATTTCGATCTAATCATGGGATCATGGTGTATGCATAATAGGGATCTCAAGGATTAATCTTGGGGCCCCACAAAGTTGGTATCGAGCCATCCCGACTATAGGAGAACCTTAGTTAGCATGGTCGTTAGACAGAAAACTATTTTGGAAACACCGGCTTTTGAAAACTATTTGCTCAAAGCTTTTCACAAAGATTCTACTTTATCTTATTCTAGTTCAAATGATTTCAAAAATGGTTTCTTCTATCTCTCATCCAAATTTCAAACATACAAATTTGAAAACAATAGGACCTAGAAACAAGTGAAGATAATGACAATGGATGAAGACAAGAATCACCAAACACAAGGAGACTACAAGATCAGACTACCAAAGGAATCCTCTTAACTAGAAGAAATCAAGTCCTGACTATCAAAAGCATCCAATGACTCCTTGGCCAAGCTTCATCTGCAACATAGTGATCCGACCATAATAACGTGACGCCTAGGATCAATAGTCCTAAGGTAGATTCTCCTATATCACGGTAGTTAACTCCTGATCCCTATAGAGACCGTGGTTTTCTTTGCCTAAGTTCATATTGTGTTGACTGATGTGTGCTATTCATGGAGAACATTACACCCCTGTCGCCCTATTCACCTTATTTATGTGTTCTAGTTTGTTTTGACCTTTAGTCAAATGTGATTCGAGGATCAATAACCCATCTAGTAACTTCAGAAAACCCCACGTTAGTTGTCGCTAACGATAACCTAGACTGACTTCTGAGTATATGAGAGCTAGTTGCGACTAACTTGGTTCAAGACATGCACAAAATTTCAACACAAAAGATCGTTTTCAAAGAGAATTATGATTGGTCTCGTTTCGAGCCCTAGTTTCAAGGTACTTATGCGGGCTTGGTTGTTAGTAATTTGTAAATGTCTCGGTCGAAACCTGCTGCAATCTAGGACACGATTAGCTTGGTTCAAATAGAATCTCAAAAAATCAACAAATCTTTAGTTTCAAGCGATTTACGATTGGTCTTGTTCAAGACCCTTAAAGTATTTACGACTAACTTGGTTCAAGATATGGTTAGTTTCCTCAAAACTAGTGCTTCAACGAGCGAGTTCAACACAAAATTAGTTGCAAGTGAGTTACACTAGTCTCGTTTCGATCCCTAGTTGCAAGCTAGTTGGCCTGGTCTTGTTCAAGCCCTAGTTGCTAGTTAAGAAAGAAAATTTAAAAATCAAAACTAAAACCTAAAAAGAAAATTTGAGAAACCGTGACAGAAATTTCAAAAACCATGAACTACATTTAAAAACTATCTATCAAATTTCACAAATCGTGAACTAAATTTAGAAATGATTAAAAACCATTATACCAAGTTTTTAAAAGGTGCCTTTTAACAAAAAAATATAATAAACATTGTACAAAATAAAAACAGCGGAAAAAATAAAACAAAAACAAAACTGAAACCAAAAGATGGAAAAGGATATAGAAAAAAGAAAAAATAAAAAAGAACTTTGAAATGGGTCGGCCTAATAGGTTTCTCAGTGGGCGATTAGTATTTCGCACTAAATCCAAGAACACGACACCACATCAACCACATCCCACAATAAAATTCACGCTATTCCATGATACATGCAAACGTATCTATAATTTTTTCATGTTCCATGCTTGGTTTTATCTACTTTCTTATGTTTTGTCCACACTTTGAGTACTTTTATAAACTTTCTTGACTAATATATTAACAACATGCCATGCGGCTAACCGCCTATTTTCTCGTTGTTTTTGGTTCCAGAAAGTCGAAATGAATTGACATGGTATACCCGCAGGTATACTTTAGTGTATAATGGTCCAGATACGGTGGAATCCCTGCTTTCCACTGCCCAATGAAGACTTAGTGGCCCACTGACTCGATTACTTCATAGAGAAGAAGAAGCTTAAAGATAGAAAGTTTAAAGGGCAAACCTTAATCTATAACCCACTGACTCACACCGAGACCTAGCCTATCTATATAAAGGCTAGGAGGGGGCTGGCGAGGAGGACACACGCAACCCTAGTTTCCATAACTCGCTAGATCGCATCTGCGCCCTGTAATCTTCGATTCCTTCAATTCCAAGAGTAGACAAGGAGTAGGGACCCTATGAGGCCTAAACCTGGGTAAACCTTATGTCCCTCGTGCTTGTTTGCTAATGACTGATCGATGCCCATCGCTCCCTCCTTCTCCAAAACCCAAGTCCATAATAATGCATTGATGAGTTAAACCTCATCAATTGGCGCCTCTGTGGAATTGGGAGTGCTGATGTCATGGCTTCTTCGCCCATCAACCGCAATCTACAACTCTGCAACACAGAGATTCGCCAGCCTTCGGGCGCGTCGACTTCACCGCCCACACTCCAGCCACTCACCCGTTTTCGAGTCCGTACATGGAATTAGCCTGACGATCGGGAGCTTCCGCTTCTAAGTTATCGATGGGCACGCTTCATGCCCGATCATCCAACAAAGATCCGCGATTGCCCAGCATCGTGGTTCCTCACCACTAATCGGCCCTCGCCGAAGCTCAACATCTCAGCAGCAATGAGAGGAGGGACAATGACAACAATCGCAGATCCGATCCGTGACCCAGCAACGAAGACGGGTCCGCGGCTCCGGATCCGAAAGTTGCGGAAGCAACAGCCCCAACCACTTCATGTGCGCGGCCATCAACGCGATGGAAACCAGCGCCAATCGCGAAACGGTGGCAACGGTCCCGATCCACCCAATGGTGGCATACCACGGCTGGATCACCCACCAAGCGTACCGCACTTAACGGTGGCAATGGTGCACCCGTCAACAATGGAGGGAAGCGAACCAACAACCATGGTGAACGAACACACCGACGTAACGCGCCATGATAAGGCTCAACGACAACCAATGGGCCCATATAAGAAGCTCTACGAGGCAATCCTCACGCCCCAAGACCAAGAGGACCTGCCGATGGCTACCATTGGCTACTAAAGGAGGAGTACAAACGCCAGTTATAATGATCGCGAACTCTAAGCGCTGTAAAAAGGCGTGGACAAGTCGAAGTCTTTGACGGCCAAGCTTCCTCCCACGGAGGATCCTCCTCCAGGCAACAAGCATGGGCCAATAAGAGGCAATCTCGGATGGCCCACCTCATCGAAAGCGAGAGCGATAGAAGCCACGAAGTCCTCGACTTGCTCTAGATGACCGGCTACACGGGCAACATGGTCCCAAAGACACCGCAAGCTGCGAGAACGGCCACCATGTACCTCCTCAACAATCAGCCATTGGCTGAGATTCCTTTGCCACCATGCATCATCTACGATCGCGGGCTTGGGATTAATCGAGGCCGCCTCGAGAAAGAACCGACGCCGAGCCGAAAAACGCCAAGGCTCGGAAAATGCTATTCTCACCTCGCTCCAGCGATTTACAATCACGATCTATGTCGACGCCGCAGCTCACGGCGACACGATCATGATTACGATGCACGCAATGATCTCACATGGTGCCAAATCGATAAATCAAGGGCACTTGCAGCCCATTTGACCGGACTCAGAGTGACGAAGACGTGGAGCTCGTGGTATACCAAATGCTTCAGCACCATCGTGCGTATGTAATGCCCAAGGGGTTCAAGCTCCTATCAAGAACCCAAAATTTGACGGTCTGTGACCTCAAAAATCTGTTGAGGATCACATCTCCTCTGGCAGCTCCACGGCAGAGTCGGGCACGCCATGCAATGCCTGTAGCTCTAGTCATAGCAGCGCCCCAGCATGGCTCAACAACCTCCCGCGGCGATCCATTCGTAGCTGGTTTACAACTTTGTACGCACTTCAAGGGAACTTACAAAAAGGCCCGCATCAATCAAGAGCTGAGAACTAGCAAAGGTCGGGTGAATCGCCACACTGCATATCCAGAGGTGGTCCATCATCAAGAACTCCGCAGAAAATATCTCGAGGATCGCGTAATCGACGATTCAACGGTGTTCACCGTGATAGAGCTCGTGAGGAGCTGGGTCCGAAACCCAAAACAATTGACCACCTGATGGAAATCGCGAATCAGGGGATGGAGAAGACTCTGGAAAAACCGCTTCACTCCGACGATGATGCGACTCGAGCGCCAGACGATCGTCGGGCAAGCCAAATGCGCATCTATGATGATCGCGACGACGCCAACATGAGTCGCACGGTCACGCCGACACCGCGAACGATAAACCGCAATGGCGCTATCGCAGCGGTGGACACCGCGAATCAGGGAAACCATGCAGGTAACGCAGCGCCGCACTCGCAAAAAGGAACCCGCAACAACAAATGAGGACAAACTGTCCGGGCCATGTAACATTCACTTCTACATCGACAAGCACGGCAAGAAAAAATCCAGCCACCTCCTCAAAGACTACCGCAAGTTCCTCAAACCCATGAGGGCCCGATTAGGATGAATCGTGACGCAATCAACATGGGATACGGAATCGCCTAGCGCCGTGGCACATGGAGCTCCTGCACCACCGCCGGGACTACCACCACGGCGCCTGCATCAGCACCACGGAGGCGAACCATACCCGCAGCCGTTATGTTGATCCAAAAGGGACACCCTCAAATCGGTGTGTAGGCCATCACCGCCAAGTCAACTTGCCGACAACCTCAAGACTCCACCACTGAGTACCTCAGCGGAAGCGATCGGCTGATCACCTTCGACAAACGCAACCACCCATGCCAAGTCCTCGCCTAGGATAATCGCCCCTCGCATCAGGCGAGATCGAGGCTTCGGCATGAGTCGCGCCTTCATGGATGTCGAGCGGATCAACCTCATGTTCGCAAGTACTCTTGCAGCAATGAGGATCCCTCTCGATACGTGTAGAAGTCTTGACACGACATTCCACGGAATCGCCCCAAGGCGCATATATCCCTCGGCAAAATCAACCTCGACATCATTCTTTGCACGCCAAAAACTTTCGGCTTGAACGCATCGACTTTGAAGTCGCCGACCGCCCTCACGCATCACACCGCATCTCTGACGCTGGCCGCTCGCTAGTTCATGGCGCGGTCACACTACGCCACCTGCAGATGAAAATGCCAGTCCAAATGGCGCCATCACAATCAATGGGAGCTTCAGAGGTCCTGACAATGACAGAGAATTCAGAATCTCCTAGTCCTTCGGCATGTAGGAGGAGTCGCAAGATTGAAGGAGTCGACGCACAACAGTCTACCTTCCTCGAGCTGAGCAAGTTCACCCGACCTGTCCTTCGATTCGTCGGCACATTTAAAGAAAGTCCAGGTCCACCCATCGGACCCGACCAAGACGACCTCATCGCCAACAACTTGAGTTCAGATAGAACTCAAGGCCGTTAATTCCTCCGCGGAGCACTGGAAATCTTCGCTTTGTGTCCAGCAGACATGCCAGGGTTCCTAGGGAATTCGGAAGCACGCACTCAACGCCAACCCGGACGCAGGTTACCAAGGCATACCTCACACCGTTCTAACTAGCTTAAAAAGGTCGGAATGGAGATCAATAGACCTCGGACGCCAAATTCATACGCGAGATCAAGGAAAGTACTTCACTCGCCAACACGGTGCTGGTACCTAAAAGGACACGGATATCCTTAATGTGCGGATTTCACCTCCTGAATAAGCACTACCCAAAGGATCACTTCCGCCATGAATCGACCAAATCATCGACTCCACCGCGGATGTGAGCTCGCTTCGAGGCCTACTCAGGCTATAATCAGATTCGAATGAAGGAGGAGGATCAAGAGAAAACAACGCTATAACGCCTTTGGTGTGTTCTCACATAACACAATGCCCTTCTGACCAAAACGCAGGAGCCACCTATCAACGTGCATGCAGGCTTGCCTTCAAAGATCAACTTGGTCGCAACATCCAAGTCTATGCTCGATTTACATCGCTATCAAAACAAAGGAGGAAGCCTCGCTAATCGACGATTTACGCGAGACCTTCGCCAACCTCGACAACCACCGATCAGCTCAATCCAGATAAAGCCTTCGCCGCACTATCCGGCAACTACTGGATATCTCATCTCCGCGAGAGGGATTGGGGCAAACCCAAGAAAATAAATCCATACTGGCCATGGAGAAGCCAAAACATAAGAGGCGCCCAACAACCGGGCGTAATCGTGGCACTGGCCGACCATCAACAGACATGGTGAAAAGGCATCGCCTTCTACCAACTTCTCCGCAAAACCGACAAGTTTGAATGGACCAACGAGGCGCAAGAAGCATTTGAATATCTCAAGCGTATACTATCCACTTCACCAGTATTGGTGACTCCACGTGAAAAAGAACCACTACTGCTCTACATCGCCGCCACCAACTAGGTGGTCAGCACAGTGCTCGTGGTAGAACGTGCTGAGGAAAACAAGGTCCATGGAGGCAAAGGCCTCAGCCTATTATCTCAGCGAGGTGCTCATGCCTAAAAGCAGCGGACCGCACTACCGTAAGCTGGCATACGGTGTCTTCATGATGTACCAAGCGATCGTATTCACTACTTCCGTGAGCACCCAATCGTGGTGGAATGACGCCTCACTTGGGCATATTCTCAACAACCCCACGCCACCGGACGAAGTCGCGCTTTAGAATCGAGTTGTCTCAACGAGACATTACATACAAGAAGCGCGACGCAATCAAATCGCAAGTCCTCCCTGATTTCCTCGTACACTGGATGGCGAACCAGCTCCCCGAAAAGCCAGATATGTCTTACCTCTAGACGATGCACTTCGATGGATCCAAGCATAAGGATGGGGCTGGCGCAGTGTCATAATCGACATCGCCCCATGGAGACAAGTTGAAATACATTTTGGCGAATGCAGTTCACCGCCTCCAACAACGAAGATGAATACAAGGCCCTATCACGGGATGCGGATGGCAAAAGCGGCGCCAAGAGGCTCATCATCTACTACGCACCTAAGCTGGTCGTCAACCGATAATGCATGAGTGCAACATGCTGAATGACAATATGATCGCCATGACCTCTATTTACACACTCGGGGACTTCGACGGTTGGTAAGCTGGCACGAGGGTCATGAAAGTAATGAAGAGGCAGATGCACTCGCCAACATTGATCCACCTACGCCCATACCACCGGGTATTTCTAACGATCTATGAACGCCCATCGCCAAAGGCCGCAGAGAAGAAAAACAAGCGCAACATCTGACTGGCGGTTACGCCACTAAATGAGCTAATGGCACTCGACGCACCGGAGCTTGACACATGTGACTCGAGGGACCAATGGGGTCATGATGATCGAGCCATCTTGATCAACCATACATCACATATATTCTCAGCAAGAGGTCACGGACGATCCGACCGACGCTACGACATATCGCGACGGCGATTCAAGGCATTCGCCACATCAACAAATAACTATACAAGTGCAGATCACAAGAGTACTCCAACAAGCGTTTCAACACGGACGGAAGGTCCGGCCTCATGGACATACATGAAGGGACTTGTGGGTACCATGTCTGGTAGTCGCTACTGTTTCCAAAGCTTCACGAGCTGGATTCTACTGGCCCATGGCCATGTGCAATGCCAAGTACATCAGACAGAGATGCAACGCCAGGAGCGATTCATGGACAAACCGCACACACCTAGCATGGAACTCCGCCAATACCATTGGCTTGGCCTTTTGCTAATGGGGACTCGACATGGTCCAAGCAAGCTCCCAAAGTCCTCATGGGGAGGCTACGCTCACCTACTAGTCGTAGTCGACAAATTCACCAAGTGAATAGAGGCCATGCCGGTGACTAACCGGGCCAGAGCCGCCGCCGCCGAGTCCATTGTCTATCGCCAGAGTGCCACACAAAGATCATCACGACAATGGAACTTCACTTCACCTCTAAGGAGTTCTGAGGTTTCGCGAGAACCTGGGAATCAACATGTTATGCCTCCGCGGGCTCATCCATAGACCAATGGTCAAGTTGAAAAGGCCAACGGCCTCATGCGGAATCAAGAAGCGACTCCTCCAACCACTCGAAAGCAAGCCACTAGATGTTGGCCGACGAAGCTGCAGTCTGCACTTTGAGCCTCACAAGACAACCCAAATGGCGCTAACCCAAATGGCGCCACTGCATATACCCTTTCTTCATGGTGCATGGCGCCGAAAAGGCTACCCGCAGAGGTATGGTTTAAAGCCCCATGGGTAGTCGCGTACATCGAAAGCAGAGTCAACACTTGCACTCAAAGACTCACATCTCCTTGATGAGGCACGGATATCGCAGCGTAAAGTCGACGATCTACCAAACAGAACTCAAGCCATAACTACCATAAAGGTATACGCCGAGATCCTTCGTCAAGGAGACCTGGTCCTGCGATCGAAGTAGCAAGGAACCTCAAGTCGAGTCCCTTGGGAGGTACCACACGTGATTACGTATAATCCTGTGGCGCCTTATCACTTCAAAGATTTTGAGATGAGTCGATACTCCAACCCTCGAACGTCAGAAGCCAGCGCTTCTACCCTAGTCGATCCTTTTTTTTTACATTACAAACAAGGTTATTTAGGCTACTTAGCCACACATTGTACTCATACTGTTCTACAAATAAATAAATCTAAGTACCAAAACTTTGTGTTCTTCCTATTTCTCTAGCATATTTTCACTGGGGCTACGCCCACCTTACATATTCGCTTTCTACAAGCCGTGGTATCCCGAGTAGTCGACACAATATCAATCGAACCCTTGATAAAACACCAACCCAAATGTAACGCACCTCAAAGGTTGGCAAGATGCTGAGATAAACAAGCAAGCTAATTAAAAGGAACTGCCGAGTATAAATACACTTAAAACATATAAGCTAGCAAGCTCTTTACATATCAATTAATTACATATATCCACACTAACTTTTACAACACCGGTATACCTATGTAGGATACAAATCAAAACTAGTATCGAAAGCGTAAGAACATTTGTCCGTTCTCAAAGAAGTCGACAATTTCTCTCTCACGGGCGGTCCACCGTAATGCGGAACCATGTTCCAGGTCGAACTCGCCGGTGGAGTCGGTGGCCCAGAGCATAGTCAAGAATGTCCACATCAGGCCTATGTAATGCACCAGCGAGAGGGCGCCTCCTCCTCCAAAGCAAAGTGTGAAAGATATGCATCGCCAGGACTAACTTTAAAGGAAAGATAAGAGGATAAGGCTAACACTTGAACTCGCTTCACTCAGCTGGGCCTCCTCCAATAGATACTTCATGAAAGCAGGCTTTCTCCGCCGACTACATCGATGCTACCACGGCTGATGGGCAACTCACGCCCAGCTTGTCTAATCGGTCATGCAATACAATCAATGACAACTCCTCCACTCGAATGAGGTCACACGCTCTCATCGGTAGAAGGAGGATCACAAGGATCACTGGGGAGCACTGATGTACCCTACTACAAATCAAGCAAAGCAAATAGAGACCAAGAACACATTTGGCAAAGGACATATCGGTCAGACATTGGAAAGTTTCATTGGGACACACACAAAATCATTGTTCCTCAAAGCAATAGGCTAAACCAATCAAGCTTATTACAGATGAAGACTAAGGTCAAAGATGTTTCTTCGACTTGACTTCAGCCTGGCTTCATCGCATCCGTGGCGCTCCGATACACGGACTTGCTGCAAGAATACCCTGTAGCTCCGCAGCCTTCGCTGACGCCGTTTTTGAGTACTTGGCGAGTGTCCTGATATGCTAGGGACCGTAATTTTGTATTTACTTCAGCATAGGGAGCAAAACTACCTGCGGGCTCTCCACGATGTGCATCGCCTTTAGATAGTCCGCAGATCCATCTCCATGCCATGGGCCCGCACCATTGCGAAAAGCCATGGTGGCACCAATAGAGTGCCTAATTTTTGAAGTCCGCGAGGATTCCTCCACCAGGATTCCACCAGTTGCTGAGGTTGTCGATCATCCCAGCCTTGGGAATCGAGTCCTCACGGATGCGAGCACATCCTGACTTCCCCTGGTCTCCGGACGAAACATCGCGGTCCTCGACTCGGCGAAGGCACCAGCCAAAGCATTCGCACGACATAGAGATTGAGCATCAAACTCAAGCCGCGCATCGCATACAAAAAGCATTAGTACAACAATCATACATCAAAGCATAGAAGACCAAGACATATCCAGATGAAAAGGTCATACACGAGAGGGACTTGGCAATCAAGAGAAGCAGCCTCTAACATCTTTTCCCTCTCAAGAAGGGAGGCAAGGAGATCCTACTCGCCTGCGACCTCCAAAGTCTGGATCGCTTTGCCATTTACTCTTCGTCGCTGCCAATGTCTTCCAATGCAGCAAGATGGAGAAGTAATTCATTGTCCCTCACCGCAACAAACAGAGAGTGTTACCAAATCGAATCAATAATATTCACCAAAGACAAGGACGGTCAACTTACTATAATACGATGGCGATTGTCACAAGATGTCATTCCATGTTAAGGACCTGCTCGCAAACAAAGCGGCTTCCTTCACGATGAGCTGCATCGAAACATTCCAAGTTCAAGTAAAAGCACTCCAAGAATAAATTGACCGCCAACCACAAGATATACTTACATGATCCACCACATCTTCAAGAAGTTGTTGCATGATACATTGCAAATGTATCTATAATTTTTGATGTTCCATGCTTTGATTTATCAACTTTCTTATGTTTTGTCCACACTTTGGAGTACTTTTCATATGATTTCTTGGACTAACCCATTAACAAGAGCCACAGTTAAGCCAATGCCTGCTGCTTTGCTGTTTTTGGTTCCAGAAAGTCAAAATGAATATTCTCGAATTGGACGGGACAAAAGCCAAAGTCATTATTTTACTGGGGACACCGAGCGAATAGACGGAGAAGGGCCAGAGAGGCCACAACACCTGGTCACGGACAAAGTTTCAAGGCTGGGGTGCCGTGGCCAGCCCAGGCACCCCTGCTCTCCTTCCGCCATATATTGCCTCCGATATGGAAACCCTGGCACCATCAAAATTCCATGAAACTCTCAGAGTCAGCCATTATCTCCATCGCTAGATCGAGGATCAAGCTCTTCCCGCACCGCCGAGAGGGAATTCACCTTGGAGGCCTTCTTCATCATCATGCAAGCCTCCGTGTGATGCGTGAGTAGTTCATCTCGGACTACCGGTCCATGTAGTAGCTAGATGGCTGGTTCTCCTCCGCCAGCTATCATGTTTAGATCTTGTGAGTTCGCTCATGATCAAGATCATCTATTTGTAATTCTGCATGTTGTGTTTAGATCCGATGGATATTGGAGATGCTATTTCATATTGATTATTGATTCTATCATGTCTTTGTTATTTGTGATCTTGCATGCTTTCCGTTGTTAGTAGCTATCTTGGCCAAGTAGATGCTAGCAACTCCAAGAGTTAGTATTTATGCTCGATAGTGGGCATGCCTCCGTAACTGGGAAGTGACGTAAATCTCTAAGGTACTAGATGTGCTGTTGTTACTAGGGAGAAAACAACAATCCTTTGTTCATAGAACAATCGTATTGTTTACTTTACACGTTAATTGTAATGCAATTATCCATTGCTTGCAACTTAATACTGAGGGGGTCTCGATGATAACCTGAAGGTGGATTATTAGTCATAGATGCTGCTGGATGGCCATCTACGATAATATTGTAATGCCCAATCGAATCTCAAAGGAGTCAAGATGATTAGTATATGCTTGTATTCTTCTCGATGTTTTTTAATTGCCCGCTGTAATTTGTTCACCCAAAGATGTTATCTATCTTAAGGAGAGCCACCTCTAGTGAACTATGGAACCCCTATTTCTTTTTACAATCAATCTACAAACTATTTACTCCTTTGTGTTTACTTTCTCGCAAACTATTACTTCTTTCCATTCGACACGCTTAATCCTTTTGTTTTCAGCAAAACCGTGAGATTGACAACCTCATCGCAAGTTGGGGGGCAAAGTTCTATGGTTGTGTTGTGCAGGCTCTCCATGTTGTTACTAGCACCGGTAGTGCGCCTTGCCAAGGCTCAGCTAGCAACACCTTTGGGTGTTTCCTTGCTCCTACCGGATTGATAACCTTGGTTTCAGACTTGAGGGAAAAACTTGTCTTGTGCTCATCATACCTTCCTCTTGGGGTTCCCCAACAAGCTCGATATATTTTGGGCCATCATTGCATTACTATCTCGTAACCATCCGATGCTCCCTAGCATGGGAACTCGATGAGTTATGCCTGCAGGGTCATTAATGAGGAGAAGGAGGCCATGAGGTCAATTTTCTTGGAATTGAGTCCGCGACCTGCACTTTTTCTAAAAATTGGACGCCATCGTAAGACGACATCACCACTTGATCAAACACACAATCAAACAAGAGCTTCAAGACTGAATCACTACCTCGTGAATTACGCCTAGTTACAAGTTTGGATGAGCGGAAATGGTTAAAATAGTACGGTGGGCCCAAATGCCACTCACATGTAGATCTTTCTACCGTCATCTAACCATTTCCAAACATCGGGACAAGAACGAAGCGGCGAATCGGCAGCTAAGGGATCAACTACATACACAAATGAGTATGTATGCAAGCCACCATACAACAAAGTCCTCGTGAGCCATTCCATCTAAAAGAAATAGAATATTGCAACGCCATACACGGCAAGATCCAAATATCCTAGGTAGATATAATAGTTTAGGATATCTCCTCACATCAAACATCGTAGTATCGCGAAGCGAAACAAGATCCTAGTACGGATAAGAAGCAAATCGCATAAGATGCCCCATAAATAAACACATCCCGCTTACGTATCTCACGGATCCTCGTTCCCTAATCTCTACACCGAATGATCGCTGCCCATCGTCTCCTCCACCTAGTATCCATCTTAAGTAGTTTACCCTTCATCTCAATCAAACAATTTATCGTGAGACCCTAGGGGTACTCAAGAAGTCTTTATGCTCTAAAGGACACAACTCACTGTTGACGCAATTGGCAAAAGATAACACCTAGAAATTTATAGATATCATAACCATCCGCCTAACCAAAGATAGACGGTGTCCGTGGAATTAATAACAACAGTTATAACGGGTAATATTAACAGATCCATCCTCCTCCTCGCTACTAACGAGGAAGCGGACGAACAACCCCCATCCGCTGGCAGTTTTATTATCCATTCCATGAGTGTTGCACTCATTATTAGTCGTGCATTTAGTCAAATTAAAAGCGATACTTTAGTTATACTTGTTCATGATCGAGAAACTCGCTCAAGTCATCCATAACCGCGACACGGCCGAAAGTTTTACCAAGGGTGCACAAATAGCAATACACAATTGATCAACTCGGAAAACCAAATCAAAACCCAACGAGGCATTCACGATAAAGAGATCACAGATTCGTAAATATTTCAGGGGCCACCCCATTAAGCTACCAAGAACGGTTAGCTGCCCAGATTTGACTCAAGGTTTGCGCTGCTGGCTGTAAACGACTAGAACCCGAAAGTGTGGACTGGTTGTCGATACCGCGAAAACACTCCGCATCCAAAACGGTACAGGTGCTCCTCGCACAATCTTAAATAAAGCAGTAAGGCATGGCATAAGTACAGAATAGTAATAAAGCCCCAAACTACTTTGTGGCCCCAAGAAATAAGAATGAATCTGCTCGCTCTGGGGGTTCATAAGTCTCCTGGATGTGGATAGCGAATATTCAAGGAACAGGAATCAAGTACTGGGTCCCACGGACACAAGTGAGCATGAAAACCAAATAGCGATATTGCTCACCGTGCCACTTTCATTAGTTGTCCCATTACTACTCAAAGTTGTTGTTTAGGTACCTCGCTATCCATCGTGACACTCACATACCCTACACATGCTGTTCTACGACCCGCATGGCTCAAACAACTCCTGTAGTAATGGCTCATGCGATGGAGGGACAAGTCGTGGGTTTAAAGTAAAGGCTATGCAATACTTGGGATTCATTAATGCAATCACGACCAATGATGCAAGAATAAGATAGAGGCAATAGGTACTATATGTATGCAAGCATGTGGTAGTGCTTTCCGGGCAGCTTGAAGCGCAGAGAAGGATCCTGGGTAGTGCTCCCGGTTTCTTGATATATCCCCTGGCCTATTCAAGAAGAACCAAACAAACAAGGGCCAATATAAATAAAGTGCACAAGCATATGAATAAATGCGACAGCAAAACAATCATGCCATGATGAATGATGCACAATTTGTATGGCAATAAAGTAGCATGGCAGTGAGGCGTGGAATACAAGAAGAAGGCATTTTAGGGTGTTTTAGCCACATTTTAACCTCAAATAAGTTGCTGTATACTTTATATTTACATGATGCATGCTGCAATTCAGAAACATGGAATGTATAAACAGAAAGGTCTCACGAGCTGATCATTTTAGACATATTATTTGTCAAATTTGGAGTTATAAAACAAAAGTTATTAATTAATTAAGAAAAAGGGCATTTTCTTGTAATTTTAATCAACTCGAAAATTTAAAGTGTTCAAACATTATTTTGAATAGCATATTTGAATTCCTCATATTTTTCTGATTTCAAAACATATATTATATGTTTAATTTGGAATTATAATTCAAAAAGTTATTTAAATACAGATTTGAATTTGAAATTTAAAAACAAAATTTGAAAAGTTTAAATTAAATGTAAAAGAACAAACTTTTGTTAGTCAGCCCAGACCTAGCCACAATCATTGGATAAGTGGCCATGGCTGACTCGACACACGCTATCAGAAAAAGGTTTCTCCACGTTTATAGCCCCCCGATGGGGCCACGGGCCCAATGGGTTTAACGAAAGCCACAGGACTCAGCAAAGGGCCGAGCAGAGCGCTGGTTACGCCAGAGAAACAGAGGACTTTTCTGCAAGAACGACAGGTGGTGGCTGTGGGGTAGGTTGGACCGCGGGTCGATGAAAGAAAAGGGTGGGGTTTTGTGCAAAGTAGTGCCATCAAGCTCCTCCGCTTCAATCGACAGCAAAGCGACAGAGGAAAAACAGGCACCTAGGGCTCGATCTGGCGACCTCAAGCAAGTGCCACACATGGCGTGGGGGGCTGGAAGGTTGCTAGGGGGGATCACGTTTAGGGTTTGGAGAGAGGGTTAGGTGGAGTGTTTTCTTTTGACAAAACAAGCAAGAACAAGCTAAGATCAAACAAGATTTAGTTAAAAGAGAGGATGAGATAAAAGGTGGTGAGGGTTTAGAGATAGAAAAGAGAGAGGGGGTTTTAGGTTAGGGATGGTTTGGTTTAGCTAAACCAAAGGGTAGGTTTATATTATGGTTTAAGAGATTCAAAACAAAGAAACATCTAGTTTGAATTTAAACAAAGCTCAAACCAAGATAAACAAAACAAAGAGAAAAGGCCAATGGTTATGTTTGCATGGCCTATGCATAAACATTAATGCTAGGTTTTATCTTGTGAAACAAAATAAATATCCATGGTATTTATACATATGCATTCCAAAATATGGAATAAAGCCAAGCTAAAAAGAATTAAAGAATGCTCCATGTGGAGTAGAAGGAATGACCATATTTGAATAAAAATGGATGCTAGTGTGTATGTGCCACTAGGTGTTTAGTAAGCCCAAAAATATCCCAACATAGTAATAACCCCAAAACAACCCATATGGAAGCTAGAAAAGGGTTCCACGCACAAGATGCAAAGGTGGCCATGTGGCTCTCATAAACCAAGAATGTGGGAAATAATATGGTGCATATATGAGAGCATGTGAGATAGAATTGATCCATCCCAACCCATACATGAGCTAGAGGTAAAACCATACAAGGTAAATAAGTTGCAATGTTCATATATGGTGGAATGGTGGAATTATGGGGTGATTACAAGAAAGGTGGTGGAGTTAATAAAAGATATGCCCCTAACTCAACTTGGGCATTAAACAATATATCAATAAACAAATACAATATATCAAGAGGCAAATACAATTAATAATGCATATGAGATAAGAACCAAAACAAAAGGGTTTTATATGATGCTCAAATGCAAGGTGGCATGATGACATGAGCATGATATAGTTATGATGCAACAATTATATATAGGAAGTAGCCATTATATTATTAGACTAAGTAGCATTACAATTGTTAGACAATTGGGATGCTAAGCAACTTCCCCACTAGAAACAGGAATCTCACTGGAGATTCTAGGAAGAAGAAGAAGACTCAAAGAGGGTAGGATACTTGGCACGGAGCTCATCTTCACGCTCCCAACTCGGGCTTCATCAACGGAATGGTGCGACCATCGCACCTTGCGTGAACTTGATGGACTTGTTAAGTAGTTCTTCTTCTTCAAGGATGATTTCAAGGATTTTTGTATGCTCTTGATAAGATGTGTCTTCTTGGAGATTGATAAGCCATATCCACTGTTCTCGCCGGATCCTTGGAAGCACTTTGAGTTGAGAGATGTGGAAAAACATCATGGACCTTAGTTTTTCCGGGAGCTCAAGAGCATAAGCAACTTCTCCTCTTCTTCCAATTTAATTTTGAATGGACCGATGTATCTAGGAGCCATCTTTCCTTGATAATTGTAAAGAGGCAAGCGTGGCTCTCTATGGGGAGTGACATCGTAAGGTAAATCTAGATCACGTAGGGACATATACTCCATGTCCGCAGGCTTTTCGTCATAATTGCTCTTCTCGGGCCGACTTTTGAGCAATCTTCAGATTTTCAAGAATGATGAACCTTCTCCGCTTGAGTTACAATGTCGGGCCAAACAATATTTTCCCCTTTTCTCCTACACCCGACCAACCAATCGGAGTTCTCGCATTTGCCGTACCATAGAGAGCCTCCTCAATGGTGCCATCTTTTAGACTTTTCTCGAAGTCAAGTACAAGAGAATTCAGCATAAGGAAGACATTCTTCCCACTTCATGCCAAAAAGAGATGACGTACACGGGAGCATATCCTCCGTAATCCGATTGATCCTTTTTCAACTTGTCCTCATGGATCGAGGGTGGTAGGGTTGTGTCAAGTTCGCTTGTTGCCCCAAAGCATTTTAGAAACTTTCCTAGAACTTGGAAGTAAGATGCTTCCACGGGTCCTAACTGATCTCAAGAGGAACCCTATACAGTAGAGACAATTCCGCTTGATATAGAACTCAGCCAACCTGAATTGCGTAAATTGTTTCCTTGATCGGAAAGAAGCGGAGTCACTTAGAAAGCCTGTCATCACGACAACAAAAGGATTGCATTATCGTCAGCTTCTTCGCCACCTTTTTGGAAAACCAGTGATGAAGTCCATCTCTTCACTTTCTCCCATTTCCATTCGGGGTTTCAATGGCTGTAGAAGACCGGAAGGTTTTTGATGGACAAGCTTTAACTCATCAAGGCAGACATCACACTCCGAGACATATTTTATAACAATATCGTTTCAATCGGGCCATACCAATATTGTGTAAGCTTCTAAGTCCATGTAGCATCTTTGTGCTGCCGTGGTGATAGAAATAACTGTAATCATAAGCGCCTCCTTGAGAACTTGCTCTCTCAAACCCGGTAGTTCGGAACAAACATCCGGCAGTGCAAAGAAAAAAGCGTGCCTTTGGTCATTACCGACGTGAAGGACTCATACTCGGTTGGATGTTGGAGATGATCTTTCCGTGTACCGGATCACCAAGTTGAATGGAGCCAACCTTTCTTCCAAGAGAGAGGTTGCCGTGAAGGTCTTTAAGATAACCCTTGTCTCCACAATTTCAAGGTTGAGCTGATGGAATTCCTCGCACAAGAGAGTCAGTTGTTCTTCCATCATGAGGTTGTTGACATAAGCTTTTCAGCGCTTGAGGAGCATCACTATGACATTAGCTTTGCCCCGTGAGTGTAGTTGATGGTCAAATCAAAATCATTGATTGCTTCAATCCATCCTCCTCCTCGAAGGTTGAGATCAAGGCTTGAGTGAAGATATACTTCAAACTCTTGTGATCGTAAAAAGATTTCATTAAATTTGGTTGCTTCAGCAAATAAGTAATGCCTGCCACTTTCAAAAGCAAAGACAACCGCCATGGTAGTCTCGAGGTCATGTAGGATAGTTGATCTCATGTGTCTCTCAACCGGTCGTCAGAGGCATAAGCAACAACTTTTTTTCTTGCATATATGACCTAAGACCCAATCCTTGCAAAGATGCGTCAAGCAGGTAAGATCCTCCGGAAAGGCTTGGATGTATCTCGAGGAACCAAGATTGAGGTGGAAGTGAGCTTCTCTTTGAGTGTTTCAAGTTTGCTTGCTCGATGGCGTGAGTCTCAAAGCGTATTTCTTGCCTTTCTTGAGGAGATCGGTAAGAGGCTTCGCTTATCTCTTCGGAAAGTTCTGAACGGGTTGACGGCAATAACTAAACCAAACCAAGGAAGTCTCCTAATTTCTTGACATTTCACAGGAGGAATCCACCAACAATCGGGTTTTTACAGCTCTCCTTGGGTTGACGGCAATGCCCTCGGCGTAGATGACAGACGGATTCAAGATAGGTGACTTGAGGCACCTAAAACTCACATTTGGAGAACTTCTGCATACAAAGTGCCTTTACTCAATAAGCTTGTTTAGGACACAATCAAGGTGTTCTTTCATGTTCTTCCCGTGACTTAGAATAGACTAGGATGTCATCCAGACAGCATCACTCCACAAATCTAACTTATCAAGATACTTCCATGAAAAACCGCAGTTCATAAGCCCTTCGAGAAGGTGGCAAAAGTGCTGGTGAGACCGGGGAAAGACATGACCGTGGTACTCATACAAAGCTATATAGCGGGTGGTGAAAGCTGCTTTTAGGAACATCTTCCTATGTTTAATCTTGATTTGGTGATAACCACTCTCAAGTCAAGCTTTTAGAGAATACCACAGCTCCAGCTTAGCCGGGATCAAGAGATCATTAATCCGCTAAGGATATTTATTCTGATGGTTTTAGGCATTGAGATTTCAGGCAGTCAAATAATAAAGTCTATCACCTTTGTCTCGCTTTGTTCAAAGATGGTTACTACCCAAGAAGAAGTAACGGTGGTTGAATGAAACCCAACTTCTCTTGTTCATCGTCGACGCTTGAGTTCAGCGAACTCAAAGCAGGACCCATTTTATAAGGCCGCTTAGAGATAGGAGCCGCCTGTGTTCAAGCTCAATTACAAACTCAACCTCACGATCCGGAGGCATACCCCGCAACTCTTCGTGAAAGCGATCTCGAATCACAGTATCATTATTCGGAACACTCAATAGCCTAGCATCGCTATCTCAGAGCTACTAAAGAGAAAAGTCGATAAAGGTATCTGACTTTGAGGCAGAATAGACTATGGCCTCTGTGGAATTTTCAGAGAAACCGAGTAACGATAATCAATCATAGCTGCATCGCACGCCAACCAATCCATGCCCAAGATGACATCAATGTCGAATTGCCCGAACAATTAAGGGGCCGAGAACGAAGAACCACCAATCTCAATTTGATTGCCATGGCTGATTTTAGAAGCTGCCATCTTTTCTCGGAGAAAGGACCATTAACGCTTAAGAAGAGGATCCAACGCTAACTCATTCTCATGTGCAAATTTGTGAGACACAAAGAATGCGATGCACGAGAATCAAACAAAACTCGTGCGAGGGGAAAGTTAACGAAACATACCCATCACAACTCGGTGCATGCTCAGCTTGGCGGCGTTGACCACGATTAGCACGAGCAACAGCAGACCCGGGCTTGGTGTTGATGTTGAGAGCTCGAGTGGTGGTGCACGAACCATAGGAGAGCTTGCCGCGGGTCTTGGAGGTGGTGGAGGAAGAGCTTTGTTTTCATGGACAGTTCGGTTGATGCCCAGTGTTTCCACAAGTGTAACAAGCACCGGTGGGCGTGGAGCAACGTGGCGAGGACTCACGAGCGCTGTAGTGGTGGTTGTAGCCACAGGAGCGCAGTGAGGAAGTTTGGTGGCCTTGCCTCGTAACTTGAAGGTCTTGGTGGAGCCGGAGGCGGACGGTGGGGTTAGGAACCCAACACGGCTTAGAAGGAGTTGACATAGCTGAAGAGCTTGCTGCATCAGCGGTTGTGTTTCTTTGACTCCTCAAACACTTGCCTACTTGCTTCTTCCTGCGAGCTGTATGCTGAAGTTCGGAAAAGAGCCTTGCATGTGTGATTGCATATTTAATCGATGCATTGAGCCCTTGTCTAAACCTCTTTTGCTTCTTCTTGTCATCAGAGATCTCATCGCCACCATAACGAGAAAGGTTCATGAAGTTTCTGATGTAGGTATTGACATTGTCATTGCCCTGCTTGAGGTTGAGAAACACTTCCTTCATCCTCTCCATGACAATTTCTGAAAGGTACTGCTCTTTGAAAGCTCCAGTGAACTGTCCCCAAGTAGGCTGAAAACCAGTGCAGTTTGCCTTCAGGTAATTCTCCCACCACAGAGCTGCATCTCCCTTCAGAAGGTGAGTTGCACATTTTACCCATTCTTGCTCAGGAACATCAGCAGTCACCAGTAACCTTGACATCTCACGCAACCAATCATCAGCATCAAGTGGTTGATCGGACACATCAAATTGGCGTGGGTTGAACTTGAAGCTTTTGATGTCTCCTCGCTTGGGAGGTGGAGGTAGGAACAAACTCATTCCTCGACACTTTCTTCAAAAGCGCTGCTGGTTACCTTTGCATTGCTGCCAAGGCATTAGCGATGCTTGACAACGACCCCAGTTCAGGTTGTATGTCCTCCTCAGAACAGCGTGGTGGTGCCATCCTGTGATTGATATAAAACACAAGTCAGTACCATAATGGAGAATAATAATAATCCAAAATAGTACCGAGATGGAATTAACCAAGATTAAAGGATACAATTTACTAAGATGGTATTAAAATATCAACGAAGTTCAAAACACCTAGAAGATATTAAGCATATCGCACACGACTGAAAAGGAGTGTGGTACACAACTATCAAAGAAAAATTTTCCGCAAATTTTGGCATTAAAATACCAATAGATGCGCAAAATCACTTAACGAATCAAGATT